>JAQQPU010017960.1:0-14899 GCA_029168905.1 Artemia sp. Kazakhstan ARC1039
TTAGTTTCCCTTTCCTATTTTTTTTTATATTTTTTGAGCTTCGGCAAATAAAGTCACGCATTCATTTTCTGAAGTAAATGTTACAAATTGTAAGACCATGATATTATTATGTATTACTTTCATAGATAAAATTTCAGTTTTTTAGTGATTTTTTTTTCATTTTAGTTCTTAAATTTTAGAACTAAAGAATTCAAAGAACATTTTTAGAACTAGAAACAAATTGTATAATAAAAACTGATGTTAAGAAGGCACTTTGACACAAGCCTTTGCTAAAATTTACCAAAGTAAACTCTTGATATTCAAACATGTAAACTAATGCTAAAAATTGCCAATATCTTTCCCAGAAGCTGATTTAACGCAGCAATGCGTTACGATCAGAACCCTAATTCATTCTCCGTTTTTCGTTATTTGTTCTAACGACTTGTTGAGACGACAAAGTTATCAAATGATGATTCATTTCAACAACACATCAATAGTAAAACATTGTATGACCCACGCTATATTTCAAGTTTTTATAACCGACTTTTGAAAGGTAACGTGACAAGAACAAGTAGAATATAACTATAAATAGAATAGAATTTATATGCACTTAAAGCCCATAGACCATGGCAAAATATATAAACCAAATAACAATTACACGGAAATTACAAAGATCTAAATATAATCCTAAAGAAACCTAGCTCAATGATCCATCGCGAGACGGAGGAGTCGTGCCAAATTTCTTGCACCCATAAAACATTCATCCACGCACACTCTCACCAACCACTCAAAATCTACCCTACCAAAAACTTCAATTCTTCACTCATTCAGTTCTTCACATTCATACATGAAGTGATATACGCTTTTATTGAAACCTCCACACATAGGACAAAAACATGGACCAACCTTTGACTTTTCCCCCCCAATAAGTTTTCTTTCTTGGCACAGTGGCAAATTATCAACCCTCATTTCAATTAGTAACTTTATTTCCTTTTAATTTAAAACCCATAATTAAGTAAGTTCTGAATTAAAAAAATTAAAAAATATTTTACCTGAATTCCTTTATCATGAGGTGGAATAATTTGAGCTCCATTCGACCAATATACTTTATAGCCATTATCTTCTTTGGGATTGTGTGAAGCTGTAATCATAATTCCGGCAGCTAATTTATTCAAAAGTATAGTATATGGTACAAACGGCGTCGGGCATATTTTTGAGAAAATTTGCACAGGAATTCCTTTATTAATAAAAGCACGAGCAGTCAGAGCAGCAAACCTGAAATACAAATCCGTAAGACATTGCGGCTTCATCGACGAGTCAAACTGCTCGTGGTAACGAACTTTAAGCGAGGAGAAACTCTTGCTAAAAGTAACCGAAACTCTAAAAAGAGTTTTATAACAATATATGCATCAAAAGAGTCGCTTTTAATAGTGGTTGTGAATATGTAAAGTTCATTAAGTTTAGTTACTCACCAACAGCTAAGAGCATGAGGAACATTAAAACTTAAAAAGAACAGAAATTATTACGTATTTGAGGATATTGCCCCCTCCTCAATACCCCACTCTTTACGCTAAAGTTTTTAGTACTTTTAAAAAAAGATTCTGATTCTAATTAGATGATCCTTGTGTTTCCGCAGTCACTCTTAAAGAGTTGGGACAAAAAGTCAAACTTTAGCGTAAAGAGCGAGGTTATGAGGAGGGGGCAATCCTCCGCATATTTGTAATAATTTCTGCTCGATATAAGTTTTATTGGTGCTCCTTACCTTCAGTTGAAAAAACTTGTTTCTTTTTTATTTAATTTCAGATTTTTTTTTAACAATGCAGGGAGATCCAGCTCCACCTCCATGGAAAATCTCTTCCCCCACGAAAACCCTCCATGGAAAGATCTTCCCACATAACCCCTCTCCCGTAAAAACAATTTCCGGAAAGCATATGTATACTTCCCAAAAGCCAATACTATAAATATACAATGGCAAAGTTCATACCTTGTACCCCTTCCCCCGGAAGCTACGAGGGGTTAAGTCATCCTCAAAGACATCATTATTAGATTTTCGACTATGCTGGACAAAATATCTCAAAATTTCGATTGAACAACTTTGGGAAAAAATGGCGTGGAAGGGGGACTAGCTGCCTTCCAATATTTTTGGTCACTTAAGCAAAATTCCATATTTTTGTATATAGGAGCTTGAAACCTCTACAGTGAGGTTATCTGATATGCTGAATCTAAAGGTGTGATTTTCATTAAGATCACTTGATGTTTTGGGGATGTTTCACCCTTTTTCAAAAATTGGCAAATTTTCTTAAGCTCGTAACTTTTGATGGGTAACATTAAACTTGATGAATTTTATACATTTTGAATAAGCATCAAAATTTGATGTATCAATGTCATCAAACTCTATTTCTTAGAGTTTCCGTTACTATTGAGCCGCATCGCTCCTTACTTACAATTCGTTACCACGAACTGTTAAACTGGAAAAAAAAACTCGTTTTGCTTATTTAATTACATTACTGGACGAGTTGGTGAAGTCAAAACTCCTGCAAAATTCGATTTCTCCTTACAACAAATTATAAGCAGAAATGCTGCCGCATAATCAATTCTCATCAGATTAAAAAAAAAAAATGGAAACGAGATAAGAGGAACATTTTGTACGCAAGATACTTCAAAATCGGTTGGTAATTAAGTGCGAAGACGTATATTCTTTGCAACTGCATTGTTTATGGACCCACTAAAGATTAGCGCCCTACCATAAAACAATAGACATCCAATAAGTACATTTAAATGGCAGGCTTATCGGACTCAGCAATTACCGGATCTTTGAGAAAAAAAAAACAGACAAACAAAAAACAAACAATAAAATTCAAATTTCCCACATAGCAACTACTTAATAAATATGACTTCCCACCTTGAAAAAGGGTTAGTTTATAAAACATAAAGCAAAAAGGCTGGAACAAAAAAGCATAAAAGGCACGATATAAATTTTAGAGCAAAGCTTTTAATCTCTTTGATTTTCCCTTTAAATGAACATTTTACTAGATAGACATTTTTAATACGTCGGAAATCCGTCATTCTTTATTCTTTTACTTAACCTGAGGTCCTAAATTTTTGGCAGCTCTGTTTACCAGATTTTTGTACTTTTTCAGTTCCCCCCTTTTGTTTCTATACGTCTGAATTCATTAAAATAAAACAGTCAGAGCACTTTGTGAGCTGTGAGGCACACAAGAGCACCTTTTAGTGTCACGACCGTCAACATAACATGCCAATGTCACAACTGGTTCCCATTGTGTGCTGAAAAAATATTTCCATTAATCCAAAGAGCAGCGAAGAGCATACTATTCTATTAAATCACTCCAAGTAGAATTTAAGGCGATTAAAAAAATAAACAAGCGATAACAAGGTATTCCTTTAAATGGGAGGAAAAATTCTACACGGACAACTGCTTTTAAAATAAGAAAAGCTTTTTAGAAAAGATAGTGTAGACGCTCAAACAACTCTTTCTAATGAGCTAGATATGGAGACGTATAAAACAAACAAAAAAGTAATTAGAACTACAACAGTGTAAGAATGCGTTGCTAGTTTATATACTTAATGAGAAACCTCTAATAGATTCGAAAGCTATAAGTGCTATCGTTGAAAGTATTCGGTTGCGGGACAAATTTAAGAGGAATTAGAATGTATTAGTCAAGTATATTTCAGTTTTTACACTGATATAAAACATACAACACTATCAAAATATTTTTAAGCTTTTCAACAAACTCTCTCAAACAGAGATGATTTCTTAAACCCACGCAGAGATTCAGCATACGCAACACTCAACCCGGCCAACATAACACGCCAAAACTTAAGAGAAGCGAATTCCAACCAATCAAAACTCAATCTAGGAGTTGAAAAAAGTTAATCCATGCGAAACTCAAACCCATGTAAAATTCAACACTCAGAAAATTTCAACATGCCAACATTATACCCAGGCAAAGCTCAGCACACCGATAATTGAACCCAACGAAAACTCAACAAACACAAAATTCAACACTTGCAAGAAAAAGGACGCTTGGGCTTGACTCCTTCTCAAACTTTAGTATGTTCACTATTTAATCCGCAATTCTAAAAATTCTAGCATGTTTCCCCATTTTGTCTTTTTTTCAGATCTCCTCTCCCAAAATATTAATTATGTTGACGTGCTTAGCATGCAAAAGCAAATTTCAGCTCAACAAAACAATACGAAGGAAAATTTAACCACGGCAAGATTAGCCAAGATTCAGCAAAACTTGACACAGCTTTTTGCATCCAATGACCAAAATCAATTTTCATTTGCACTGTGGCTACTTTTTACAAAAAGAGAAGAAGAAGAGAAAAAAGTAGAGAACCGATGATTAAATTTGTCGGACAGCTCAGTGCTCCCACTCCCACTCATATCCCAGAAAAATTAAAATATCCACCTATAAAATTTACTTTGAATAGTCTTGAAAAAAAGATGATTAATTTGGCACTTGAGTCCATTGAATTTGAGTCATACGAGATTCTCGGAAGATTGCTCCAAGAGAACACTTGGAAGCATGGATAAATAGTTTAGGTCCTCCAGTTAAATCTCCGGGTGAGGTAGCTTTCTCCATGTGTATATAGACCTTATTCAATATTGCTGAGTTCTGGACTTACGATAATGAGTTCTAAATTCATTTTTGCGACCTTTTCTTTTTGGGTTGTGTGTTGATTTTCTGATGCTGATTAAATCAACTTTTCCTGATTTAGAATTGCTGTTGATTGAGTTTTGCCGTTTTTGATTATTTTGTGTTAACTGAATTTTAACGGCTTGAATTTTGTTTTGTTTAATTTCCTTGATTGAACTTTACTAGGGTCCCCCTTTGCTGGGTTGAGTTTTGTGCAGGCTGTATTTTGCAGGGTCAATTTGGTAGCCCAAGTTAATGAATTTAAAAAACTACCGCAAATCACCATCAATAAATAAATGAAACCCAAAACGAAAAGAAATTACTTAGATTAGATTACTTAGATACTAAGATTTATCAGCAACTTCTTGCGGTACTTACTTTTGCTCTTTTAGACAGCTTTTAAAAGGGTCATATGATTCAGAATTTATAACTTCACTAAAGAACCATAAATTTATGTGTATAAATTAACTTGAAAGCTTCCCCACTGCTTAGGATGGGAGGTGGAGGGGCTGGGGTTTAGATATAATTTGAGATTTATGTCTTTATTCAAATTTTCAGAATAAACAATCACAAATAATTTTTTTTCTCAACTTGTGTTTAGGCACTGGAAAATTCAGTGATCATACACTCACCTCTACTCTCTAATACCTGTACACACCATTGAAGGGAAAGGTCCAGTTGCAAGCTAGATTTTGAAAATACCTTCGATGGGTATTTTATAAAAAAAAATGTCTCCCCTTAGACTTTTTAAAACATCTTTTTGCATCTTCATTCTAAAACATCCGAGGACCCCCCCCCCTCTACATTGTCGTGAATTGGCTCCCTTACCAACACTCTGTTTTTAAAATGAATATATTACTTTTGAATTTAAAATGTTAATGAATTATCGGAAAGCTCTTTGTGAGTAAAGTCTTAATATGATGGGGACAATGTAAAGCAGATACTAAGAGCCCTGACATTTAAGAGGATGGAGCAAAGTTCGTAAAAAGCTCAAAAGTAGCTGAATTATACAAAAATTATAAAAATACGCGACAATTGGCAAAAATCTGGAATTCTTGATGAGGGGGGCAAAGGTCCAAAGCCGCTTTCCGTACATACTTGTCTTATTTATACAATGTATTCGAGTATAAGTGAGCTATTTAACTTTCTGTACNTTTATACAATGTATTCGAGTATAAGTGAGCTATTTAACTTTCTGTACCTATCTTTAGTGTATTGCACAAAAGTTAGGCCTCTAACGTATGAAATTTGCAAGAATTAAATGCTCAGAATTCATCTAATCACTTTATGAGGATATTTTTTCATTAACACCTTGTTGAAGAATCAATCATGCAGATAATTTCAAACTGTACGAATGGAAAGCAATTAGTTTAGGCAATCAATTTAGTGTTATCGGTTTAAGATGTTATAAATTTTTATTCAATGTTTTCTTCCTTTTCAAATGTTCATAAAATCAAATTGCTAAATAAAACATTTTCAGCAGAGTCAAAAGACACTTTAGTGCCTTCGGGGTTTGAGGAGTGGCAGCATCAAATTAATTTGTGGTAAACGTTTACTGGCAATAATCAAACTTTGAGGGGATGAGGGGGAGGGGATTTAAAACAAAAAACAACCAAATTGCATATAAATGTAGGGAGTTAATAAAAATGTATTAAGCCTTCAAGAAAGGGGGACTTGGCCTGATGGCCCCACCTAACAGATACATACATGGACAGTTCAATCTAACGGTTGATAATTGTTGGGTACTTTAATTCTCAAGAACTTTGTATTAAGTACCCTGTTTCCTTGTAAAAATTCAGGCCTAGAAATATACTTTTTTTCTAGAGAATTATATTCTTTTTGTACACTCCTGTAAATATATTTTTATAGGAATATATATAAAAATATGTATTCATAATTTTTTTTGTACTTCTTGTAAAGAAGAAATATATTTTTTTTTGCACCCTCCTCATCTACCCCGAAATAATTCCCTGACACTCTAAGATCCAAACCCTTGGTCACCTACAACTTTAAGATATGATCATTATTATTCTTGTTATCCCCTTTTTTCATTTGAATTGGTATGATGAATTGGCATGCATGATATCCAACCGGTCGCTTTTTCAAGCATCTTTTTGCTTTAGTGCGACTTTTTGTCATATTGAGTTGTTTTTTTTATTAATAAAAATGTCTGAATCTGAAAACATCTGAACCTGAAAAATGGACAATCACAGCAAAAAACTCAAATAGTATAATGCCAAAAAACATCAATAAATATCCATTTTACAAAAAGTATAAAATTGATAGAGACTAGCTACCATCAACAGTTCTTGTACAACTATGAGGAAGTTGAATCTACAACAGGATCATAGATGTCATCACATTGCAAGATTGACAATCCTTATATTTGCTTGAAGTTGCAACTGAACTAAAGCCAAAGTTGCTTCAATTATACACTTTATCACGCTTTCCTCTGTTTGACGCATAGAGGTAACAGAGGTGGCAAGTGAGGGTCTTACATTTATCAAAGACTCTTACCTTAAACTATTGTGTCTGCCATCAAAGCCAACAACCACACCAGACTTGATACAGTCAGGATTAGTCTTAAGTAGGTACGTTGCGAAACCTTGGCTGGTTTGTATTATGACAAGGTCATTCATGCAGGCATAGCCTGCAGCCATTCTTCCTCTCAAACCAGCAGTCCCAAACTCCAACCTTTTCGTGATTATTCCATTCAATGCTTCATTATCATTTTTATCAACTAATGCCTTGACCTCACTTCTTGTCACAGAATTCTACAAATAAGATTCCAACTAAATCAGAAATTTATAAGTGTTTACAAGTTAGCTAAATGAATTGCTTCCTCTTTTAGACAATTTTGAATATCTATGATAAGTTTTGATTTTTGTCATGACAATCTTTGCCTAAATGTGAATTACATTTAAAATATTCTTAAATTGGGAGTCAATATGAGATAACCTAAAGGTTTGATAAAGAAAAAACAAAAAGAAAAAACAAGATAGCAGACCTCATCAGCTAACCAACAAAAAGTATTCCTTGGGGCTTTATTAATACTGACCTCCTTAGGGCAGAGGGGGGTGGGGGGGTGGGAGGTCAAAAACACACTTTTAGTTAACAAAAAGTATGGAAGATAGGGAGGGGATCTTCAGAGGATTCTCTCCTACCCTCTAGGTGTAGACATGATCTTCAATATCATTTTGTTTTCAGCCTTTAAAATCCAAACTTAGCATGTTATACAGGCTAGACAGGTCTTTGCTATTTTCTAGAAGCAAACTTTCTTTGGTTCCCATTCTCAACCTCAAAACAGATACAATTTCATAGTTTTATTCTTGAATAGGGTTCTGACATCCATCATCCATGAAAAATTATGGCTTAACTAGCTACGATGTGAAATCCATGTCCTTTTTGATGAAAGATAGGTGAGCTATAGCTGTTTGTAAGATGTCATCACCTAGGAGTTTAGTGATAGCTTTCTTCCTTTGAATATTTTTGGTTTTCTCAGGTTCATTATTAACCTCAATTAAGTGACTAACTGTGAGATAAGTTGCAAGCCTTTGCCATTCTTGGCTACTTTCAGATGAATCTTTTGGAGAACAGGATGCTGAAGTTAACTTAGGTAAGGGATGGAGAGGGGGGGGGGGGAGACTGACTGAAACCTTGAGTATGAACATTGTTTGCCTCTTTTGGAAATGATACTCTCTTTGCATCTTCTACAACAACTGTTGCTTAGCTTCTACTGGGGTGATGGGGTGTGGGTTGCCGAGGGATTCTTGCAGCTACAACTGAGTAGGGTTGGCTCATTTTATCTGATGTTCTAAGGATTACGACTCGCTTTTGGTGAGCCGGGCAAGATTGTTTTTGGAGGGTTGTGTGTCCCTTATGGTTACAATTTCTGCAGCAAGGGTCTGACTCAGGACATTCACTTATTACGTGGCCTGTTTTCCCACACTTAAGGCAAGACGGAAGGGACTATTTGCAGTGTTTTTTGCTGTGGCCGTGGGCCAGACAAGTGGAGCATTGAAGGGGCTTAGGCTTATAAATCTTGTAAAAAAAGGGACATACCATACAAGAATATTTCTCTTCTTAGCTCAACTTTGCAGGAAATGGGGATTGAACGTCTTGGGTGACGGACTCCTTCTTTGTTTAAACTTAGCCTTATTGCAGTTGAAGGATTTATGAAAAGCCCTGAAGAATCTATAAGTTCAGTTTGTATTTCCTCCACTTTTACACTGGTATCAACACCATACAGCACATACTTGTGTAACTTTTCAACATCTTTTTTTGTGGCTAAAATTTTTGAGCCATCAAGAATTATTTCTTTGGATCTTGACAGGACATGGCCTGTCGCCTGAGAAGACATAAAGTAAATATCAATAGACTCGTCCTGCTTGAAAACAAGTTCAAATTTACCTTGGCGATCAGAAAGACAGCTTTCCTAATTTGCATTATTCGATCTTTTGAAAAGGGTTGGCCATTGTTTTTTTTTTTTACTGAGAAAGCATAATAATTGGGGTAATAGGTAGTACTATTTTCTGGGACACTTGAAGAGAGGGGTTGCACTATCACTGGCGAACAAGTTTCATCCTTTTTCTTCTTTTTGCCAGGCGCCTCCCCTCTTTCATTAGAGTTAGTTGTGGCTAAGGCCTGAATTCCTGACAAGTGGCTAACTGTTTTGGACCACGAGGTTGGGGGGAGGGGGTTCTAGGAAGTTTTAGAAGTAAGAAGGAATGGCGACTGGCCAAGGGTTTCAGTGGGAGTATCCTTTTTGGGTGGTGGCCTTAGGGCTGGTTTTTTCCCGACACTTATTCCGACGAGACACTGCAGATTCACGAACTGTTAATCAGTCATAATTCAAGGTTACTTGATCAAAAGTATATATGACAATTTTTAATCAGTGATAACACCAGTATATTCAATGTTAAGTAGGATGGAACTAAACTATTCACTATGATAAATAATAACTCACTTTGTATGGAGTGAGCGATGCCTCACAATTAAATCCGCAAGTTAATTGCGCAATCTAACACAGTACAGTACAAAAGATAATCCGATTAGGTTCATAAGTTAGTTCCTTTTAGTTCAGATACTAAACTCATACTCAATGAGTTTACTCGTTTTGACTGCTCTACTTTGAGCAAAAAGTATTTTTATATGTATAATTTGCAGAAAAGTAACACGTGTAACTTAGTATAGCTTGCAGTTAGAAATATCAATAGTTTTCTGAATAATAATTAACAATGTAATCTAATTCAGTGGCAAGCCATATACTAACCATAAATATACTCCATATTTTTATATGTACCATTTTATCAAAAGTAATGCATCGTATTTACTCTAATACTGCTAGTAGAATATAGTATTCAAAATCTTAAGTATACTGTTTATACCTTACTGTTGTTACTTTATGGATGGAGTTGTACACTCCAATGCTATTGGTATTATAAAAATGATGCATACCCAACTGCATGCTTGATACTCATTGATCACTATACTACAACTATGAAAAGCATCATTTGATTTTCTGGTCGAACAATATTGAATGGCAGCCTGGCAGTCACATGCATTATGAAGCTGTGATATTAGTTTGCCCTATTCTAATCTCCAAAATATACAGAGAATTGCTGTTACATTGTAGTGTGGCTGTTTTAGGCTACTAATCTTCCATGTTCCAGCTTTCACATTACCCGCTTCAACTGTATATTCACCTTGATAGCTTGGCTGTTTGGGCGAGATTTGGACAAATATTTACTTTCAGTTGAAGAGAAGCAGAGTAAGTAAAAATTTCTCCACAAGGACGAAGGATAACAACGACTTAAAAGCAATTTTTCAGATAGCAACATTGAAACTCAATGAGTTTTTAGTTTGAACAAGTTTTAAAAAGCAGCAGCGTGAGAAGAGATACACACATCTCATGAGGAGAGATATTTCAGAAGAGATACATCACCTGGTAAAAAAAAGAATATCAAAAACGAAAACAGCTCTTTTTTATTTTGTAGTTGCTCTTTTTTAGAGTTTTGATTCCTGTTGGGTCGAGTTACTAACAGTTCAAAACCACGAACTGTTTGATCAATCTTCAAACACAGATATCAGGTAGCAAAGTAAGAAATAAAGACCATAAATGAGCAGTGCCATAGAGGGCAATCATATTCAAGAGTTGGGCAAATAAAAGATATGTAAAATTTTAAAATATGAGAAGTCGGGCATTGATATTTTGCCAATTGCTTAAGGAAGGCTAGGGAAATATTGGCTTGCTTGGTTATGTTTGAAATATGGGCTTCCCACTTAAGATCAGAAGTTATAGTTACCCCTAGAAGTTTTATTCTTTGTGTCATAAGTTCACTTGGAATAATAGACGTAAATGAGGGGGTTGTGTTTAGAAAATTGATTATTAGGATTGTAGATTTCAATGGGTTTACATGCATTTTATTTTTGAGGGCATCTGTTGCAACATCTTCAAGGATTTCTAGTGGACTACTTTTTTAATTTTTCCTGGCAACCTCTAGTAGTCATATCATCCACAAATTTCCAGCGTAAGGGGATATCTTCTGCCAAATTGTTTACCATAACCATGAATAAGATGGGCCCAGTTATACTATCTTGAGGTATTCCATTATAGACTGGTAGAGGTTCCAAATAAGTATTCATGCATTTGACCACTTGAGATTGTTGGCTTAAAAATGATGAGATAATTTTTACCAGAGAGGGGTCGATTTGGAATTCATGGGAAAGTTTATCAACTAACTGATGGATAGTAAATGATGGATAGAAGCAGAGGCATGCAACTTTCAATATTAGTAAGGTATGTTAGGCTTAATTTAGAAAGGAAATTTTTTGCAACAACTTGCAAAAAAGACATTTTCAGATTCATAATTTTATGTTTATTTTTGTGGTTGTGTTTGAGTTTTTGACAAATCAACCTCAGTCACCCCTCCCTTAATGGTCCTATATGCCCTAGGTTATTATTACCTTAATTGTTTTAACTTGTGTTTTGAGAGAAATTAAGGTCCATATGGGATCTGTTTGTGTTCTATGTTGAATATTGTGAATTTTCATTACTGTTTTAGAGCCCAGCTCTCCCCTCATTGGAGGGGAGAGTTAAATAGGTGGCATGGGGATGTTTTTAGAGGTCTGTTGGAGAGGTACAATTTGTCCATTTGGTAACAGTGACCAAAAAGTAGGTGTGGCCCATGACAACCATTTTCCAGGGGTTTACAACTGACACCACTGCACAAAGACAACTTCAAATAGAAGACGTGAGATGATTGGATATAACAAATGACATCAGCCTCCTAGCAAGACACTTGTGTGATGAAGTTGGAATCAGTCATTAACTGAATGGGATGGACAGTCAGTCATATTTCCATGATTTGTTATTCTATTCCTTTTCAAGTCTGGACTTGAATGATGCAATAACTATTTCAGCCTGAAGACTATTGCAATTGCTGACAACATGCTTCAAGAAGAAATGATGCTGCATACATGTATTAACAGGATTTTTGACAGGTTATTCTTATAGGCAGGGGAGGTGAGACATGCACCAAAGTTGAAAACAGGCCTGACTATAGCCTTAGAAAGGCTTGAATTTACTTTTGAGTCTGCTTGATGGCAGTGGCTGTGGAAGTTTAGTTGTTCACCTATCAGCATTCCTAGATCTCTTTCTTTGGGACATGTCTTAAGTACTGAGTTTGGGAGTGAATCAAGATCAGACATGGTGTGCTGATGATGGGGATTGTTGCTACCAAAGTGAAGAACATTACATTTCAATATGTTAGACTCAAGTAGCCAATCTTGTGTCTGTGTCTGTATTTTAAGAAGGTCACACTGTAGGCTTTGTTGATTTGCAGGTCCAAACAGCTTGGAATCATCAGCATAGAAATTAATGTTGTTTTCTATTCTATTCACCATATTATTGATGTGTATGAGGAGTATGGTGGGACCCAAAACAGAGCCTTGGGGACTCTGCTAATAACATCACATAGCTCAGAGAAGACCTTGTATCTGTTGGCTGTGAAGAGTTGAACCTTCTGAGTCTGTCCAGTCAGAAAGACCAAGAATCAATCAATTACAATGTGAGTCCTGCTGCCATCAGTTTCAATCTGAGGTGGTTGTCAGGCACCCTATCAAAAGCCTTGGCTAGGTCCAATAAAATAAAGTCCAAAAGGATGTGATTTTTTTACTATGCTGTATGTCTCAAGGAGATTGGTCTCAACTGATTTCCCTGGCTGAAAGCCATGCTGGTCACTGTCCTATGTCCCATGAATGGGACAGTGTATTATTGGTGGTGAGTGACACAGGTGAGCTTCTAGTCTATGGGCATCTTTCTTGTGGGTAGTAAAATTTCTATGGCATGTAAGTTATCAGGATTGACAGACTTGCTTTTGGATGACTGAAGGGGAGAGTTGAATATGTGACATTGGCTTAGAGATGTTGTAGAGTTGGCTATAAGGAAGAGTACCAGCTGACTCACTGGTGAAAATCAATGAATTGCTGGTTGAGATGTTCAGCGATATCCTTCAAGCTAGTTACCTCCCTGCCATCAGCATAAAAACAACAACATGATAATTTATAAGGTTCTTACTTTATAATATACTGCTAATAACAATGAATCATTTTTCATTATTTTTCCTATATTCTCCTGTTTGTCAATCAGTTTTCATTATTAAAAATCTTTCAAGAATGATGAAATCAAAATAATATCATGCTGTCTTCTTAAAGTTCTTATGATCCATTCTGTGGATTTACAAACATCAATAAAAGATGTTGAACATTTGTTGGTACTGGTGCATTATATGGTCACTTCTAAGAAGTCAAGTTTGGTTAATGCTAAAGAAATAAAATAAAATAGGATGAATATATAATAGTTTATAAACAAATTTGGGCTATATATTTGCACATTAGGAAGGGGGGGGGGGTGTGACCATAGACCACTATATATAGCATATATTAAATACATAACCTAACTAACCAAGGTACCTTTCCCCTTTCTGAATCTAAAACTCTTTTCTAGAGTTTTAGATTGGACAGTGGCTTCAGATAGGCTGTTCCAGAGTGGGACAGAACAGACTGAGAAGAACTGTTGGCGCTCTTGCTTGATGAAATGGGGGGCCTGCAGCTTCTTGGTGTGTCCTCTTGTGGTTGTTGAGAAGGAGGGAAAAGATATGACTTAATAGGTCATTTTCTAGCAACTTATGAGTTGCTATTATGTCTCCTCTTTTCCTATGGTATGCTAAGGTAGGGAGCTTGAGTAAGGTGAGATGTTCCTTGTAAGATTTATCTTGGAATGCAGAGATAAGCTTAGTTGCTCTTCTTTGGACACTCTCAAGTACTTTCACATCCATCTTATAGTATGGAGAGGCTAAGGTCATGCCAAATTCCAGGTGAGGACAGACCATGGCTTTGTACAGTTTTGTAATCACTCCCAACTTCCTAGTGGTGAATGTTTGCTTTTTGAGGCCAAGGACTTGGTTTGCTTTTGTAACTTGAGCTGGTGTGTGGCAGTGAAACTTCAGCTCACTGTCAACAATAACCCCCAGGTCCTTCTCCTCACTGACTGCCTCAAGTGAATACACCATTTGATGCCTTTTTTTATAATGATTACAAATATAATAATCATTTCTATCAGAAATGAATTTTAGCCCCCCCCCCTAATGTAGAAATATATACCCTGAATTGGCATATATAGGGGGGGGGGGCTAAAATTCATTTCCAATAGAAATGATTATTATATTTGTAATCAGCATAAAAAAATGCATCAAATGGTATATTCACTTTAGTTGTTACTCAATAATATGATTTGGTAAATATTTACTGTTGTATTCAAAATTCTTTAGTGACAAGGTGCAGTATGGCAATCAGTAGCTTCCTAGTTGAGTATATACACTCCCTGGAGGATCACTCAGCATCTAGCCTTCATTTGAAGATGACCACAGATTCAACTTTTCTTGGAATTTTACTTTTTAGGTTGGTAACCCTTGTTGACAAGATCAAATTAAGGTAATTTTTTAGTTTGATACTTTTTGTTAGCATGATTCTTCCCAACAGATAATTTTTTTATTGCTGCAGGCTATTGATATTCACATAATGCATTTTAGAAAGTGTAAGAAAATAGAAGCATTTTATTTTGATTACATAATTCTAGAAGGTATAAATTTTGAATTCTGTCACCTGATAAGGAGACATGTTAAGAAAACAATTCTTACTTTAAAATATGTATAATGATCCTAGTTCTTATATTATCCAAGGGGAGAACCTTTATCATC
>JAQQPU010017961.1:0-14584 GCA_029168905.1 Artemia sp. Kazakhstan ARC1039
TTATTTATTTAACAGAAATCCTCGCTTTTTGAACGAACACCATGTAAAGAAAAAATCACACGGAATAAAACGACTGAGCCCCTCAAACCCCGTAAAGCTATTTTAAAAGGTATAACAATTATTTATTTAACAGAAATCCTCGCTTTCAATTGAACGGAAAAAAATATAAGAATTATTTATTTAACAGAAATCCTCGCTTTCAATTGAACGAACACCATGTAAAGAAAAAATCACGCGGAATAAAACGACAGAGTCCCTCAAACCCCGTAAAGCTATTTTAAAAGGTATAACAATTATTTATTTAACAGAAATCCTCGCTTTCAATTGAACGGAAAAAATATATAAGAATTATTTATTTAACAGAAATCCTCGCTTTTTGAACGAACACCATGTAAAGAAAAAATCACACGGAATAAAACGACAGAGCCCCTCAAACCCCGTAAAGCCATTTTAAAAGGTATAACAATTATTTATTTAACAGAAATCCTCGTTTTCAATTGAACGGAAAAAATATAAGAATTATTTATTTAACAGAAATACTCGCTTTTTGAACGAACACCATGTAAAGAAAAAATCACACGGAATAAAACGACTGAGCCCCCTCAAATCCGTAAAGCTATTTTAAAAGGTATAACAATTATTTATTTAACAGAAATACTCGCTTTCAATTGAACGGAAAAAATATAAGAATTATTTATTTAACAGAAATCCTTGCTTTCAATTGAACGAACACCATGTAAAGAAAAAATCACACGGAATAAAACGACAGAGTCCCTCAAACCCCGTAAAGCTATTTTAAAAGGTATAACAATTATTTATTTAACAGAAATCCTCGCTTTTAATTGAACGGAAAAAATATAAGAATTATTTATTTAACAGAAATCTTCGCTTTCAATTGAACGAACACCATGTAAAGACAAAATGCATTTCCTATTCGTCGTTAGGCATTTTTCAAATTTATAACAAATTACCCGAGTTAACAACTCCTTCGGGCCTCCGAAATTGACTCCTCCCCTCCCTGCCCTCAGAAATGGGGGGAGGGGGGACGTTAGATCCTATTTTAAATTGACAATACTTATCAAACATCACTTGTGTATTATACAGATCATATATCTCATTACCCCTTTTTAAATGTTAATCAAATAATTCTGATTATAATGTCCGATTTTTTGTCTGCTTTTCAAAATGTTCGTATTTGGAAGTCTGTTTGGTACAGGGGCGTTGGCAAATTCCATATTAGCATTCTACTTTCGAAGTGAGAAGGATTGCTTTAGCCGAAGACAAACTAATTGAAGTACAGAACAACGTTTACAATTATTCATTAGTCCCATATTAGGCATAAATATATGTTTTTTAATTAACCGTCCTTTCTACTATAATTTAGCGAAAACCTTGTATTGATCATGAACTAGCCCTAAATGGCAGTACAGATTATACACAAGGAAACCAAATCTGTCAATATTCAAATAATATCAAATTAAAATCTGTAATTCAAATCAAATCATATCAAATATAGTATATCAGGATAAATCATATCAAATGTCTAGGATCATATCAAGTTGCAAAAGTTTGCCCAAAAGATTTTAATGAAAAAACAGTTCTGTGCTCTTCAAATATTGAACAGAAATAAATAAAAATATTAAAGGTTATCCAAAACGAACATATTTTTTGCTACTGGTCTTTCCTTTTCAACAGCCTAGCCTGTGTGACTAGTTATGAGGATATTTCCCATGTTGCTGGGTCTTCAACAAACCTGTGCACATGCATCAAAGTACTTAAAGTTTCTGGCTCTAGTTTATTTTTGAGGGGACTTTTGACGATCTTTAACAGCAAAAACTGCCTCTCTGCTGTAGCACTTGAGTGTGGCAGTGCTATCAGGATACCCATGAATTTTGGCAAGGTAGGAAAAAGAAAATTGCCTTCTCTATTCTTAAATTCAGACAGGAATGACCAAAACGTTGCTGGATTGTCGCCAGTTTTGGACCGGATTGCATCGTCTGTGTGCATCAGTGATCGAAACTCTCTGTCCAAATCATCAATGTCAAGGTTCAGGTACTTTTCTTTCTTGATCTATGACATCATATCAATGATGCTGACAAGACTTCATGACAAGAAACTACAAGATGATGATCAAGATTTGAACATTAGCCATATGACCTAGACAAGAAAATGACCTAAAAGACTGCAAAATTACCAATGTACTCAAGATCAAGATATCGATGTCAGGCGTCAAAGATCAAGACCAATTAACTGCTAATAACTTATTGTCAATAACTTCAATTTGTCTTTATTGATACATAAAAACATTTATTTGGCAGCCATGTAAATTGTTTGACTTTATACTCCTGATTGCGTCAGCTGAGTGCAAAGCACACAATTGTAATAGAATATAACTGACCAGAAACAACAGTGTAAAAGGGCTTGAAAGAAAGGAATAAAGCATATATCCTCTCTTTGTTTCAAATTTACCTGGCAACTGTAGGGATAATAAAACAGAACACCGATACTGAAGTTAGTTCAGCCCAAAGTCCAGTAAGCACAGGGAATGTGGATGATTTGAATGTAATCCATAGGACGAATATATATGGCCAAAGCAGCAATATCAGACTTAAATTTAATTTACTACAAACTACTACTACGGCGTTCGCGGTAGCCGACGTGGACCAGGTCAGGGTGGTGCCTGGCCCGACAAGTATGCAAGCCGCCCGATCAAGAAAACATTTAAATATTGGTGCGTGGAATGTTCGCAGCTGCAAGCTGGAATCCACACAACTGCTCCTTGCAAGGGAGCTACAGAAGCATAGAATCAACGTTTGTTGTCTGTCAGAAACGAGACTGAATGATGTTCTGTCCAAAAAGTTGAACGTTTCCAAATCTGACTTATTCGAGTTCTACAACTTGGGTCCCAAGGACGGTTCCGGCCAACAGGGAGTTGGGTTCCTGATAGACGATCCTACTGCATCATGCGCCACCTCTTGGGAGCCAGTGTCACCACGGATCACCATGATCAGATTGAGAGGCCACATTAGCCACATAACCATAATCACTGTGTACGCTCCGATAAGAGACAACAGTGACGCGGTCAAAGATGCCTTTTATTATGACCTACAAAGGATCACCGACAAGACACCAAGGCGTGATATGCTTTTTGTCGCTGGAGACTGAAACGCCCGGCTTGGCAGAGTAGACCCCGACACAGCAGCAGTTATTGGCCGCCATACCGTTGGTAACATATGCTCAATGGAGAAAGGCTCTTACAGCTAGCCAGATACAAAAACCTATATGTCACAAACACTCTCTTTGAGTACAAGAGACTCCGCCTCATAACATGGCGTTCGAACGAAAGCGTAACAACAGCTCAGATTGACCACTTGACCACATCTTAGTCAGCAGAAGATGGATCAGCTCCTGCACAGATACCCAGGTATACAGAGGAGCAGACACAGGATCTTTAAATGGATTTGATCACTTGCAAAGTTCGTCACTGCCTTAGTAGACAAAAGCAACAGAAGGTGGGGAAGCGCTTCGATGTGTCGAAACTAAGATGCCCGGAAATTAAAGCCGACTTCGAGTTAAAGCTAAGCAACCGGTTCGAAGCCTTGAACCGTCTTTCATACGTCGACGAAAAATGGATGCAGATCACGACACAAGACGTAGCTGAGGAGGTGCTTGATCAAACAAAACGGAAACATCGAGCCTGTATCTCTGACCACACCATAGAACTAGTCGAGAAGAAGCGACCCCTCGTGGTAGGTGCAAAATAACCCTTAAAAGTAGCCCGCAAAGCAGTTAAACAGTCACTGAAACGGAACAGAGAAAAGTACTGGTCAGATCTGGTGAATGAATTGGAACAAGCGTCCAAGAACCTCAACAACAGGAAAATGTTCAAACTCCTGAAAGAAGCAACAGGAAAAGCTCCTATAGTGGTTGACACACTGAAGGATAAGTCCGGGGAACTCATCCGAACAGAAGAAGGACGCATGGAACGCTGGCGAGAGCATTTTTCTGAGCTTCCGAGCCCTGTCAAATCCCCGTGCGATCTACCTGCATTCTTGAGTGCTGATAGAGAGCCCTATGCAATAAACCTCGATCCGCCAAGTATTGCGGACGTACAAAAAGCGCTGAAGTGCATGAAAAACAATAAAACTCCAGGAGAGGTTAGGATCCCTTCTGAAATGTTCAAGTCCTCACCAACTCTACTATACCGCCTAACCGACCTGTTTGTCCAGGTATGGACGACGAAGACCTTCCCAAAAGACTGGAAAGTATCAGTCCTCATTCCGCTATACAAAAAAGGAGATAAGGCCATTTGCGGAAACTATAGAAGTATCTCCCTGATCGACCATGCCATGAAAATCTTCTACGTCATTCTTTTGAATCGATTCAAAGAAGCACGTGACAAGTTAACCCGTCCTGAACAAGCAGGCTTCAGACCAGGCAGAGACTGTCCAAAACAGATATTGACGATTTGCCTCATCCTTCAGGAGTACAGCAGGTTTCGCCTACCCCTTTTCATGGCATTTATTGACTTTGTAGCTGCCTTCGATTCCCTCACCAGAGAGGAGCTATGGAGAGTTATGGCTGAAGACGGTACGCCACAAGATATCATTGAGATACTCCGAAGTGCGTATAAGGACACTGAGACTTGCTTCTGTATTTCCGGCAATTACACCCCTAAGTATCCAGTGGAGCCCCCTTTTGCCTATATTATTCAACTACGCGATAGACTGGATTGTGAATAATGCATTGAGAAACCACAGCGGAATAGTTTTCGGATAAATAGCTGGTTTCCTCCAGTTCCTGACAGATCCGGACTTCGAAGACGACGTTGCTGAGCTCGAAATTACCGCCGACAGCTTACAAGCATTGATCGACGATACCACTGAGGTCTCAAAGCGCATCGGACTGGCCATCAGTGGCGCAAAGACTAAAGTATTGATTCTCAACCAACCTACTCCTTCCAGGTTACCCTTGACGGCGAGCCAATAGAAAACGTCAAGGAATTCAGGTATCTTGGCTCTATCGTAACATCAGATGGTAGAGCTGAAAGGGATATCTCTGCCCGCACAGCAAAAGCCTGGAGAGTCTTTACTAGTCTGAAAAAAGCACTATGGACCAGACGGGAGATCTCAACCAAAACAAAAGTCAGAATCTATGTTGCAACTATTCGAGCAGTACTGCTTTATGCTTGCGAGACATGGCCAATCAAGGCTGAAGACGCGAGAACTTTGGACGTGTTCAACTACCGCTGTCTTCGTTATATCCTCCGCATTAAAGGACGGGACAGAATTTCCAATAGTGAAGTAAGGAGTCGCTGTGGCCAATCAGAAGAGATATCGCTTATCATTAAAAGACGTCACCTGAAGCTCCTTGGCCACACATTGCGCCGTCAAGAAGGCACGATATGTCGAGACGTCCTTGTCTGCGAACCAGCCCCCTCCTCGAAACGTAAGCCAGGAGGACACAAGAATAACCTGTGGCAAAAATTCAAGGAGGACCTGGAACCGTGGGGAAGATTTAGGAGACACGGTCGGAGATGGGACAAAGACTGGCTGAAGATCACCGGAGAAGCTGCAGCCGACAGGTCCAAGTGGTCGTCGGAAGTCATTCCAAGATCCTTTGGTGCCGGGCAGGACAGTTCATCGTCTGGTTCCCGCCAAAATTAAAGTAAGTAATTCTCCACATAAGAAAATCAGATAAAAATTTAGGTTTTAAACTTCTCCCTCAAGGGTCCACTTACTTTAATGCTAAAGATTAACTTCTGAGAAAACTCCCATCATGAACTTAGTTAGGCTAAGCCTAATCTCTGTCCTGGTAAGGGTGAACTATGCACGTTTTTGATGTGTCATTGACAAGTAGGTTTGACAAAAGCCTAAAGAACCAAAATCAATTATTACAATTTCTCTGTTTACTGTTTTCAAGACACTAAAAACTAAATATATGTTGCGTTCAAAAGCAAAACCTAGTATCTTCTTTTTCTTTCCCTGAGACTGTTAAGTCCCTTGGAAAAAAACTATCCTAGACTACTGAATCTATGTTCATGTGGGATTATGCTTTCTTTACCTGAAAAATTATCTCTTTTCGCTTCTGAGCCTCAATCCTTTTATAGCACACAAGGCCCACATGAGACACACATATATTTATAAATTAAAATTTATAACTACGGGGAAGCCGATTGCAAAGCTAAAAGGATACAGAAAAGCTCAAAATAACGCCATTCCTTAGAAATAACGAATAAAAACACGACATGAAATATGAAAGTCACTGATTGTTTCACCTCAGTAAGACAGTGAAAACCAATCATGCATGGAATGTCAACCACTTTTGTAGAAAATCATCAAATTAAATGAAAATCACCAAAAATCATCAAATTAAAAAAAAAATCATGAAAAAAATCACCAGATTCAATAAAATCACCAGATCTGGTGATAAATAACCAGTGGATGCAACCCTGCTGAGAAATATATAATAAAGGGCTAAACCAAAGCAAGTGGGAAGAGCTTTTACATGTGCCGAGACCCTTGGCGACAGATGTATGTTGGTACTGTTCTTTTATCTGTAACACACGCACGATAGATGATAAAAGAAACTAGCGAAACGGGTATCCGTCATTAGAGAGTTCGATCGCAAACCGTGGTTTGTCATTGTGTTTACAATATTTAAGCTATTTTTTGGGGGGGCTTAGGGGGGAAAGGTACCTAAGTTAAATTAGGTTACTTATTTAATATATGCTATTCTTTACCCCTACCCCCCTGATGTGCAAATATAAAGCCCAAATTTGTTTCTAAACTATTTTATTTTCATCCTATTTTGTTTTATTTCATTAGTATTAACCAAACTTCACTTCTAACGTGTGTTACAGATACTAGAACAGTATCCAGATGTTTTTTAGTTTGATGCTATTACCTAGATATGTGTGCTGTGCTGCTTAGTAACAAAAATCTGAGCCAATCTGTAATAGCCTGCCATAAATGACAACGGCAAGAAACCTCTTCGTACAATAAACGAAATATAAGAGCTCTTATAAAGTGTATAATAAAAGATAATCTTAGTTTTCACTTGATACCAATGTTTTAGCTCAAAGGGTTTTTACACAAAGATTACATACATTTGTTCTAATATTTCACAAAATTGCACTAAAAATACATATTTTTAAATGGAGTATAAAAACATTAAACTATATAATTAATACATGTATACATTTCTACATAAATTAAAATATGATGTTTACCTTACATGACTAACTGACAAAAGCTCAAAATTGCCTAGGTGTTTCAAATATTTATGGCAGTAGCGTAGCGGAGGCAATTATCAATCTTCAAATTTGGATGTCAGAAAAAAACGCGAAAAAATAAGCAATAAAAGTTTTAGTCAGTATAAACCAAAAAAGGGTGCAAATCTTTAGGCCTATACTTCTACTCAAGCTTTCTTCAGCAGAAAAAAAACAAACATGTAAAATAGGAAAAAAATGTTCAAAGGAAAAGAAAAACACAAACTTCAAAAAATCAAACTTTTTAGGGCTTATAACTCAATTTTTTACTTTGATTTTAGTTATAGAAAATCAGAAAGATTGTACACTTTGAGCATTGTCAGAAACTTCTGTCAAATAACGTTATATACTAATATTCGTTTCCTTCCCAGAAAATTTACACAAGTGAAACAGTCATGTTAATAATTTGTTATCATTCACAAGTAACAGATTTGAATCAGTGACCTAGTTTTTTTTTATTACTTTGTAATTTTAGTAGAGTACTAGTCTTTGTGATTTTTCAAAGCACCAATTGGGATCTAGTAACTATTTTTTGTGTTAGTGAGGTACTAGAGAAGAACAATGCCGTCAGTCATCTAAATTCTATTTGTTTGGTAGGCTAATTAAGAGATAAATAGCATTTTGACCGCTACAAAGTCCGCAATTTCTGTTCGGTCCGGTCATTTTAGTTACGAACGGGGTACAGATGCACACGGGTGGGGGAAGGGGTTAGCTTATGGAAGGTTGAATATTTTTCTTGGAAGACTCCAGCTTCATAAAATTGTCTTAAATATTATGAAGAAATTTGGTTATTTGACAACTTTTATAGTCTATTAAAATAAAGAGCCTATTACAGTTGACAACTTTTATAGTTTATTTTGATTTTGAAAGAAAAATATTAACCAATCACAAATTTGCTACTTCAAAATCTACATTTATGCAGTTAGGGCTTTGCATATAGTTATTTTATTTTTGCCTCTTAAATTCATAAAAATGTAAGTGGAAGCCCTCCTACATAATTAATTAGTGGTTTTAGTCACCTCTACTTACAAACGCTAATTATGGTGCGCATTCAAGCATTCTGAGATATTTCTATCAATTTGTCGAAGCTTCAGGTTGTAGAATTCTGGCATATCAAGTTATTTGACTGTCAAATAAAAAAGTAATACACGGAAATAAAAGTAGGTATTTTGCCGGCCCGAGCAGTATTTTCGTTCTTATGAGTTTAAAAACAGATAATGTGTTTAAGTTCATCGTAGCAAGTAGTTTGTGGGACAAGAGTACGTAACTAGAATTTCTTATGGGGGGGGGGTGTTATTTCCCCTATTATATCTATATTACGTAATTTGTCTGACAAATTAATCAAAATATCAATTCTCTTTCAGATCAGCAATGAGAAAGGGTACAGAGTTGATATGCGTTTACACTGCATTTCATTTTCTCCAGTTCCGAAGTCTATAGGAAAAATGGGAAGCTATTACAGTGATACTTTCTCTTCCCCCAAAAACCATCCGTTTAAAGTGAGCTCAACTTATTCATTTATGCACAATGGAAATATTATGCTTGACGAATCAAGCATCTAATCTCGTTTTTTATTCCTAGCGAGTTTTTTACTGTTCCTTCAGCACTTATTGATGACGTTGTATGTCTTCTGCTTACGCCACAGATATGAATTTTTCGACAAAAAAGGATAGATAAGAACCAGCTTTAAAGAGACAAAAGAGTTTTTCGCAATACAATATGCTTCATTTTGTTTGCCTGAAAAAGTATTTTGTCAAGAAAGAGCCAGCGTAGAGAATGGTAAGCAATTTGTAGCAAAGTGAGTGAGTTATTATCATGTTGAGACCTTGGTAATTCCGTATTTCTTTGCAACAAAACGGGACATTCAAATAAGAACAAGACAAAGGTAAAAAACCTGCAAAATCATCTATAACTTAAAGTAGTGTAAAGTAGGGTAATTTACTTAATTAACGCAAATTTACGTTAAATAAACTGGCTCCTAACGCAAGTTTATGAGATCAACCTATTTTGCCCCCCCCCCTAAAAAAATCCTGAATCCGCGCCTGCTCTTCCGTACTCTTTCTAAACATAGATTTTTCCACAGTCATCTAATATTTTTTATAAATACTAAATATTCTTTTTAAGCTTACTCTCTCATACTCTTTCTAAAAACAGATTTTGATTTTTCGACCCTTCATTGTACATACTTTTTTCTATGTCAGGTTTGTATTACCATCTATTGAGAGCAATTAAAAATTATATTTTTTTTTTATTTTTTTTTGTGTCTATTGCTAGTGATCTTCATTGACTAGGTAACCTTATTGTTGTCCTGCAGTGTGGAAAATCTTTATTGTGTGTTTTTACTTATTTTTTTTTAACGTATATATTAAGTATTTTATATGAGAAATGTCATTTTATCTGGTTACGGCTCAGGAAGATTTATGTTTTCTAAATAAACTAAAAATGGATGCCCTTGCCACCTCTCTCCACCTCTCTTCAAGTTTCAGTTATAGAGCAAGGAACTAGCAAAATACTTCCTTGAGAAAGAAACAGGAAGACTAATAGAAAGAGATAGAGAGAAAGTGGAGGAATAAAGAGAGATGTAGGAAAGAAAAAGAAAGACACATACTCAATTCATAACTGAACTAAGAGTCTAATTTTAATTCTGCTCTGATTTTCAATGACTCTCAAATTTTGTACCAAAAACAATGCTTTCACGACTATATTTTCAGCTGAGAAAAGTCTAACTAGGGAACTCAGCAGTAAAATTTCATGAATCAAAACTGTTTTGCGAAGTAAAAGGTCATGCGAATGAGTAAAGACGAATCCTTTAAAAGAACTTATTTAGAGTTGTTGGTGAAAAAATACATTTATAAGGACTCCAGCACATTTAGTTTTAGAATCCCAATTATGGAACCTTCTTTCCTTCCTGCTTTCAAGTTGTTATTTAAATTATTGAATCGAAAGTATACTTTTATCTTTGTTCATCCATGTCCTTAAAATAAGCAAAAAAGAATTCGTAAATTGAAAAAAGTAGAAGTAAGGGACTACGCAAATGTGGCAAGGAGAAATAAAGCCTCTTGCAAGGTTGTGGACGTTTTTGTAATAAAATTTGTAAACACTCCTTAAAAACAATCCTTAAAAAAGTAAAACATTGTGACAATTTCAATTAATGTCTGTAAATTCAACTTTTTTTTTCTAATACTAGTCACGGTGCTGCTATTGTGTTGGAAAGCGAATAATAGGTAAAATTAAGTTGTGAAAAACTAACAATTAAAAATTTGAAGAGTAACAAGATTTAACGGATGATAATGGAACCTACCTGGAGAGACTACGGCAGGAAATTTTTCTGTATAGTACTATATGTCTGAGCGTAACATCAGTAAAATCTGAAAAAAGTAACCTTCGCCATCTACCAATATTACCAAATGTACTAAACGTAAAATAGAAGTTAATTTCCGTCTGATTAGTTCAAAAAGATTTTTTTTTTTATTTATTCCAGTGAATTGCTTTCCTAGCTTTGTACATTACTTTTTTATTTCTGTGGATTAAAAATAATAATAATAATTTGCTTTCAGTTTCGCATTTCTTACCAGTAAAATTAACTACATCTCTTGCTTGCGATTGGTTGACTTGCTTGACTTGGTGGCGATTCGGTCTGAATAAAATTATATTCGGCAATCTGTATTGGGATTGTTTGGACGTTATTCGACTATGTTAGAGCTGATCCCATGACAAATCATCAATATTTGATAGCTGATCCCTATCAAATATATCAAATAAATTTGATATAAAGTTAGATTAAGATAAGGCACTGTAGCTACCTAATTAAGCTCAGGCTATAGCTGAATTCTCAAATTACCCAGAACAATCAAGTTTGATCCCAACAGACTCTTTTGCTAATTCAAGAAAACAACACGATTTTTTATTTAAACGATAGTAGGGAGCGACATTAAAACTTTAAACGAACAGAAGATATTTCGTATATAAGCGGAGAATGTCCTATCCTCAACTTCTCGCTCTTTACGCTAAAGTTCGAATTTCTGCCCTAATTCTTTATGAACAACTGCTTGCACGCAAACGCTGTTGAATTGGTGTCCTAGATTGGTAGCCTGAAAATGTGCCTGAGGCTCAACCCAATTTCTCTTGCACCAGTGGTGGTTCTGGCCTCTCTTACGCCCAAGGCAACATCATGATTATCCCCCCCCCCTGTATTCCAAAATTTTAAGGCCAAATTTTAACA
Source organism: Artemia sp. Kazakhstan ARC1039 (assembly GCA_029168905.1). NCBI lineage: Eukaryota > Metazoa > Arthropoda > Branchiopoda > Anostraca > Artemiidae > Artemia > Artemia sp. Kazakhstan ARC1039. Next base: position 11,493 of record JAQQPU010017961.1, read on the forward strand.
AACTTTCTATTTACTAACGAAATTTTCTATTTATGTAAATATGGCTTTTCTTACTTTAGCCTCTGCAAAATTATGACTTATGTCGTCTCAATTGTTAGCTTATTATTCTTCGCAATCTATGCTCACTAACACTTAATCATTTAGCCGTTCCTGGCCTATAGTTGATCTGAGGTAGGTTGATATTAATTTAAGTTTACTAAACGACCGCTCATTACTGGCCACGAACACTACAGTCGCTAATAATATTTGATAGGCATCACTTACCTTGCGAAGACTCCTTCATCTCTGCATTGTACTATTAATTCTAACACCATTAAAATCAATTACATTCAGTCTATTTAATTTTATTTTCAAGGAATGGTGATGAAGATATGAGGAAAATGAAAATTTTGGATTCAATTGGCTTATACTTGCTGCCAACTGTGCCCTCTACTTCATTTTAATGAAAATACATTTTAAAAGTTACAAAATGACTATAATTGTTAGATTATTTATTTGAAATTTTTTTCCCCTAAAATTTCTGCGCCCGTGGCAAGCGCTCTCTTTGGCCCCCCCCCCCTCCCACCTGTCTGGCATTTAACTTCTTTTATGTAGTAGCAAGTGACTAAAACGATTAAATATATCTAAAAAAAATGAATGGTAGAAGATATGCTAGGGTTAATTTGAAAGTAAAGTCAACTCGCGAATGAAAGAACATAGTTGTAAAATTGTTTCCCTTGTTCCGTATGTGGAGCAAATTTTCTTTTGTTGTTTCTGTAAAACTTAACGAACTTTATGCCTGTGGAATTTCCATAAAAAAGTAGATCCGTTTATTGTATGGATACATATTGACAGTTTTTTTTTAAGTCCCGGCTGCTATCAGCACAAATTGCACCTTACTTACAGATCAAAATCCCAATATTTACAATTAACCATCAATAAAAAAGTTTCTGATAACAATTAGCACTTGCCTTCCTCTTCCTGGGAAAATCCATGACTCACTGAAAATCCCTTACAAAAACACTCGAGATGCCCCTTCATCTCTTCACCCTGTGTGCCGGTAAGGAAGTGAGTTTAATCTTTCATATTACAAAGAAAACATTTTCCTCCGATAGGAAGGAAGTTATCTCTGCAAATCACTTATGTTCAGGTAATATAAAGCTTGCATATTTGGATAGTGTTTATACTCTTTTTATAGTGTTTCAATTATTATTAGCCTAGGTCGCTTCTTAATTAGTTTTTTACCACGAACAGTTTGATTCTGAAAAGCCTTCGAATCTTAGTAGGCTAATTAAAAAAAAAAAAAAAAGTCAAAAACTCACTCATTCGTATTCGCCTGAATTTTAACATAAAATATGTGAAAGAATTACAAAAAATCAAGCATTTTGTTATAGTTATTTGATTCAACCCTGTTTTAACTTGTCTTATTTTTTTTAATTATGCTTTATATAATCACAAGACATTAGATAATTTTGTGAACTTCAATTTTTTAATTTAATCCTTTTTAACTTATCTTATCTTTTTCAATTGCGCTTTATTTAATGATAAAACAGTAGGTAATTTTGTAAAATCCCCCCAAAATTTTTTACTTTCTTCTGTTTTAGTCCTTAACTTACCCCTTAATCGTTTTGCTTTTTGCTCGTTCTTATTGCAGTCAATTTGACTTGTAATTTTTAACTTTTCACCATTTTAATGACGTTAGACATGTCATTACAAAAACGAATAGTCCGTAGAGACAAATTTCCTATTTTCATCTTCGAGAAAAAAAAAAACCATAGGGACGAGGAAAGCTCACTCAAGCTAAGAATAAAAATACAATTATGCTATAAGAACGAATTTTGGGTTAATTTCAATTATCATCCCTCAATTTAAATATACAATTTTCTTTTTAAAGATTATATTCGAGTCCTAATTTAGTTGAATCGAATCCAAAATTCCTGAATTTGAATTTGAATATATCTGCCCTAAATTAAAAGATACTTCATCCCAATTTAAATTAAAGAATTCTTTTGGATCAGGAAAAGCGTTTACTAAAGACGTTTGGCATCTTGATTAAATCAATACCGTAGTTTTTGCTTTTTATCATATTTTATAGAATGTTTTCAAAAAGTCATATTTGATCAAAATAATATTAGAAACTGAAGTTAAACCTGATTGGAATTGAGTTGTAAATTAAAGTGCTACTGCAACCGTTCTTCTGCCGCACTTGTTGACAAGTCCTTGTCAACACTGGTCATTAGCTAAAAAACAAATATTTTTTTTCGAATTGGATTAAAGAGCGAGATGAAAAATTAAAAAATAGAAACTATTCTATATATGAGGGGGACTGCCCTCTCTCACCTATCCCCTCAATCTTTGAGCAAAAGTCTTATAGTGTTTTACTAAAAGTATTTATGAATGCAACAACTATAGTTTGGGGGCAATCGAAAGTGTTTTTTTCACCGATGGCCTTTCGGAACGTTGGAATTAAAAATTTATCTTTTTCATAAATTTCCATGAATAAGCTCTTCTACTCCCGAGGTACTGTAAAAATACTCTTATCCCCTTCCCATTGCCAATGTATAGAGCGTTTGCCCTTCAAGTTTAGGGACAAAAAGGCAAACTTGGGTGTAAAGAGCGGGAGATGAGGTGAAGAGCAGCCAAAATCATATATAGGATAATTTTCCTTTTTTTTTTTTTTTTTTAGTTTTAACATCATTTTCTTTGACTTTGAGAAAAAAAAGTATCATGTATTCAATTTCTGTAGATTATTCCTAACACAAGGGGGCACAACGTCCTCTAGACCCCCGCTCTTTACATTAAATCTTGATGCTTCGAGAACAAAGGTTTATTTAGAGTATTTTCTTTTATAAGTAAATTAAAATGTTCAAAAAATAAGCTATGATTTCACGAATAAGAGGCGAATATATCATACCAGTACCTCTTTAAAGGTGGCCGGCGTCTACTCCCCAGCGATTATCCCCCCGAAAAATACCCTCGTGAAAAATACCCCCTTGTAAAATACCCCCCGAGGAAAATACCCCTCCCCCGGAAAATACCCCCCTCCCCCGTGGAAAATAGCTCCCTTGGAAAATACCCCCCGGAAAATACATTCCGAAAAAATCCCCCCCCCC
>JAQQPU010017963.1:0-18017 GCA_029168905.1 Artemia sp. Kazakhstan ARC1039
ATATATATATATATATATATATATATATATATATATATTTAAAATAATTGTCTAGGGAAAAAATTGCCACTTGCAGCTGATTCAAGAATGGTAGCCTAAATAATATTAGTCTTAGGCATAATAGACCTAGTACCTAGGCCTAGAAACCTCTCAAGAAACACATCAGAACAAAAAAAAAGAATAGGCCTACCATCAGAATCTTCATTATTAACCCTTTCTGACCTGATTTTTTCTCAACCATTAGAAAAAACAAGATTCTTAAGTTTCTAAATGTATGAGATCTCAAGATATACTCTGTATTTTTCCAAGAATTTACCATGGCCAGAAAATGGAAATCTAGAATGTTATCATTTGACAGCAGGATAGTAAAAAGTGCTAATTATTTGAACACATTTATTATCAAGATAACTGTTACAAAAACAGTCACACATCATTTTACCAAACATGGGATTTCAAAAAATTATCAAAATAAAACCAAAAGTTCATCAATTTTGGAATATGTCTCAAAAGATGAAGAATTCCAGCTCCTCCAAGACCTCTATCTTCTTGTAGTTTGTTGTCAATTGATGTAGAGGCTCCCTGATATATTTTGAAGTTTAACTGTTTGTGATGATCTATAGAGCACAAAGTTCTTGAGCCCCCAGGGCTGTGGCTCAGACTTATTGTATTGTTTAATAATGTATTATGGTAATAACTTGGCTAAAAAAAAAAAAAAAAAAACTGTCTTCCTACTTTAGTAACTGAAATAAATGAGCACTTGAACAAGGTCTAGACCCTACTCATCCATCCAGTTCCCTAGAACAAAACAGTACATCCAATCCAATAATCTGAAAATCAAGTCCAAATTAGAGCAAAATCAACATCAATAAGTATGCATCAGTGTTCCAAAACCAAGCTATAACACCTTAAATCTACAAAAACTTTATATTCCCCAGGTGATCACCACATATTGGGGCTCATCAGATGAAAACTCATTGCCTAAATGGGTTTCAGCGCTTAAATTTCATTTATTCTAGTACAATTTTGTCTGTGGTAACATGCATGCAGGGGTGTCCTGAGGCTCATTTTATTGGGGGGGGGGGTAATCTTTGTAAATTTTGCCAAATCACTACCTGATTTATGCCAAATTTTCTGCAGAAATCAAGAATTTTGCTAAATTTCAGCTTATTTTGCAAAATTGTTGCCTTCAGCAAAAATTTTACTGAATACCAAAAAATTTGGGGGGAGGGGTAGGTGCCCCCCCCCTCTTGGGACGCCCCTGCCTGTATGATCCCAACAAGATAGAGATACCCACCATGCACTTTATTTCTTTGGCAAGATGATTACCATTGCTGATGAGACTTTTGTTGCAAGTTACCTGATGATAGTGTTCAGTTTTCTCAATGGCTAAATCAAAAATGGAACTCAGCAGATACTTCTTGAAGTACTGAAGGGGAGTTCTATCTTGTCTTGGGTTTTCTTTGATATGCACAAATGCTACTTCATCTTTAGTGGTTTGTCATCACCACTCTCATATTCATCAAAATCATGATTGAACTCAGCTTCCATCTCATATAGCAGACTAGGGTGGTGAGGTACCTCCTCGCTGGCTTCAGAAGCAGCTGTCACATTCATAATAGACAGGGCAGTTGCATTGTAACTTGGGTTCTCTTCATCACCGTCAACTGATAAGTCACTTAGATTGGAATTATATTCAAGACTGAAAAAAATCAATGGCTTCATTGGAGTCAAGCTTCTGATAGCTGTGTGGATGCACAGAACACCAAGGCTCTGGCAGCTTACCTGTCTGTGAAACTAGCTAAATAAAATGATATATAAGAGGGAGAGAGAGAGAAAGAGAGAGCTCATAGCAGTTTTTAAACCTGCAGCAAGTACCAAACCTAGGAGAATAATATTAATTATTACATTAAACTTCTTATTTAAGTAATATAACCTCAAATTTACACCATAAATCACAAGAAAAAATATTTACAAACAATTTTTTGAAATGCAATGGACCTCCTTCCCTGCCTGAGGTTGTCAATTGACAATGTCAGTTGTCATTTGACTTTGAAAAACTCCTGCTGGCATTCCATGAAAAATACAAAAATAATTTCACCAGCTTATCTAGATCTGATTAAGCTAAATCAATGTTTGTTACTTCCATTTGATTTACTGAAAGTATTTAATTCTTCCTTATTAGAATTATTTACCTTTTACAAAAATTCAACAGCCTAGACCCTCTCAGCTTCCAGCTTACACTAGACTGGATGTCTACAAATAACTAAAATGGATTTGTACTTGTTTGATTGCTGGAGTTACAAGCTATTGCATAGTTTTGGTTTCAAGCCAAAATATCAACATAGAATGAAACAACGTAGCTTTGAAATGGACAGGGTCAATTGACAATATGGGTCAGAAAGGGTTAAAACCCTATTTAGGAAATAGAGAGCCCCGCCTTGAACAACAAGGAAAACCAAATTTTTGCATGGGTAGTACTTATGCATCCTCTTTTTGGCTTTATTCTGTTTTTTTCTTTGTTGCCTTATTTAAAAGCTATTTTTAAATGAATGAATGAATTTTATTTCCCACTAAATACAGACAAAACATCACTAGTGGATTAAAAAATGGAAAGAAAAAAAACATAGCAATATCAAATAAGAAATGCCCAGGTGTATATATACAGGACAACAAATAAACACTAATATTGCAGAACATCATAAAGTTCATTTCCCATTAAGCTTGTATATAACCTCTCTACTCTTTTCTGAACAACCATGTACAGGTCAAGTATATTGTAATGGCTACTAATTACTGTCTTATACTTCCAAGGAGGTATTGCAAGAGAAATTTACAAAACCAGAAGAACCAAGAATACACTGTATGTTTATTCTTATCAGATAAAAGAGCCCAAAATTGAGAGAGCACTAGCACATGTGGTGTAACCATTGCTGAAAACAGCTGGGCCAGAATCTGTTGACTACATGAAGCTTTTGAAAAGACAAGCATGTTGTAAGCTCTTTAGACTTTGCTAGCAAAATCATCAATTAACAAAGAACATGTTGACTTAACATCCCAACCAATAGGGAGACCATGGTCTCACTATATACCTGCTTGATGATGGTTTTACTATTTTATCACTGAGTTTTACTTTAGGGGCTGGATCACTCCCTTTTCAATTAAACAAAATAAACTCAGTATTAGTCTAATTGAAAGACAGGCCAATTTTCTCATATGAACTTTTCAGCACTGCAAAATTCTCTTCAAAATGGGAAAAAGAATGACTTAAATTCAGAATATCATCAGCATAATACAACAATGAAAGATCTAGACCAAGATACAGAAAACTAGGCTTAACTGCTTGCTGAGCTTCAACTATACTGCTATTGCAAAAAGTTGGCCAATAAATAGCTCCTTGATGGGTCCCTTTTTGTATTGAGATAATATTAGAGGAAATTTTAGTCCCACCCAGTAGACTAATCTTGACCTTCACTTTAAGTTTTTGATACAAATTAAAGAAAGTGAGGACTACCAACTTGTCAAGACTAGTCTAACTAGTCTAGCTAATTTTGTAACTTAACATAATAGTTTAAAACTATGGGTATTAAATTGCCTTTACAGGGCCCAAAAAGAAATTAGCCCAGAAGCAATTATAATATTTAGAAAGAGCATGAAAAAAGCATGAAGTGATGTTTTAACTTTCTTTCTAGCTAAAATGTATGAATATATATAATTTTACTGTTGTCATTCTTCTTGTTTCTATGTTGTGAACCGTGACAAAATTTAGTTTTGCCTAAATAAGAACTGTACAGTTGTAAATTATCTGTAATGATTTTTAAAAGTAGATAACAAAGAAGAAAACATAATAGATTATTAGAAATGTTTTGTATATTATCTAGTAAGAATATCATTGTTTCAATGTTTTCTTTTAGTTGGGTTTCTAGCCACTAGATATTTATTTAGCCTAGGTGTACATCCTCTCAGTAAAGGTATGACTCCTTGTATTCAATATGCTTGTTGCAATATATTTTTTTTTTTAGTTTTAGTGTTCAGTTTGTAATTGCAATTATTGAATTATCATACAATTAATAACCCTTATTGAAGCCTGTTAAATTAATTCTTTGTTTATTTTTTGGGGGGCTCAATAAGCTACAATCAGTTCTTTTCACAATAGAAATTGCTGGTGTATTTCTCATCAGGATAAATTAAAAATCTTCCTGTTAGAACCATTCTCAAAAAGTGCTCTGGAGCTGCATATTTCTAAGTCTAATGGTTTTTTTCATTTCTACCACAATTTTTGCTTGGGTTATACCCCTAGTACTTTGGAAACTCCTACTCTCAAGGAAATACTTCAATCAAAATATATCTGTCAGTAATTTTTATTGGTTTATGTCAGTGAAATTAATTTTAATTTTTTTTCTACAGAACATGTTTTTCAAAGAAAAGTAAAGAGCTCCAAAAATGAGCAGAAATAAAGTCAAATAATCTTCCAAGCATAAAACTACCGAAAATCACCATCAATAAACAAAGAAAACCCTAAACAAGCAGAAATTATAATAAGTAACCAAGTCAAACTCAAAAGGAGGAAAAACTAAGATGAGTAGGGCTGCCAACCTCCATGCCTTCTCAAGACCAGAACAAAATTTGCTATTTACTGAAAACAAAATACATTTTACATGTTTAAAGTTTTTTAACTTTAATAAATACAAAATTATTAAAACTTTAAGGAATAAATATCAGTATATGTATATTAAACCAATAATCCATGGTCATTTGTTTGTTTGTTTTTTTTTTCAGTAGAGTGCAAATTGTGTTCTGGTCTTGATAAGTTTTAATTATTTTAAGATTTTTTATTCATTTATGTTAGTACCTTTTGTGTGTTTGTTTGCTATGATTGTTTATTCAATTTCTGTTCATTTTTCTTTAATAGTAGTTTCTGGTTGTTTGAGTTTGAATTATGTGATGAATTTATTTGTGTGGTTCTTAAGTTTAATATGACTCTTTACTGTTCTTTGGCTCTTTACTGCTCTTTACTTCACCATTTCAACATCAATTTTGTTTCAACATCAAAGTGGGTGTTTTTCAACATTAAAGTTTCAAAGCTCAACAAACCCCTCAGCATTCCCTGAAAGTAATTACAAATCAATGTAATTGCAGCTGGAAGCAGTTGCAGTCGAAGTTGCAAGTTGTTGCAGTGGAAAGTAGTCACATTTGCAGTCACAACCAGTCTCATTTGCAGGGTCAATAGCAGTTATAGTAGTAGTGGCTCTGAATGTTTCAAATTAATACCTTTACCTGTTCCTAAGATATTGCAGATAGGTCTTTTTGATAACTTTGATAGACATAGTTTCTTTTGATTTAGCTCAAAACACCCCTCAGTATTTCCCTTAATTTTTCTTAAATACCCTTAGCCTTTTTTGGACACCTCCAGAATCAAATATTCTCTCTTTCCTAAAGATATATTCTGCATGTAAAAAATGGACAAATTGTGGCATCCCAGAGGCTTAGCTATTAGAGGTTGTTACTATTTTGAATAAAATAGCTGTTTAAGATCTCTGTCACTGTAAAGAAGAGAATCTTAAAGGACAAGAGGGGGAGAGCTGGCTACCCTTCAATCATTTTTTAACATACCTTTAAAGTTTCAACTTAAGACCTTTAGTTGTTCTTTACATATTGTTGTTGTGTCCCTTTGGATACCCTCCTATATATAGTATGCTTTGATTTTGTATGAAATCCCCCTCAACATTTTTATAAAGTTTTACATTAATATTTCTAGCCTTTGTGTAGATTCAGAATCAAACATACCAGCTTTCCCTAATAACCAACCTTGTACATAAATGATGAGCAACTTATATAACTCATTTATTTTACTCTATTGACTAGTTGGAACAAAATGACTATTCAAAATTTTGATCAGATATCCTTGGAAGTAAGGTAGCTAAAAAGAGAATGGGATGGGGACTGATTGCCCTCCCCCCCCCCCCAACCACTCTTTAACATCTTCCTCAACATGCTCAGAAAGTTTAAACCTAATACTATCACCTGTTTTTTGATAATACAGATATGCCTTTTTGATAATCAGGATGCACATAGTATCTTTAGATTTAGTTTAACATTCCCCAAAGTTTCACCTTGATACCCTTGGCCTCTTTGAACACACCAAGAATAAAACATTTCTCCTTTTCCGTTATGTTAAATCCTGCACATAAGAAGGGGCAAATTGCATAATGTACAGCCCTTACCATGGAGGCTGTGAAGGATGTTCCATCCCTGGAGGCATAGGTACTAGACTTTTTGATTATTTTGAACAAAAACTGCTTTTTCAAAATCTTGATCAGTGATGAGGAGAGGGAGCATCTAAAAGGGCAATGGGAGGCTGGTTGCCTCCAATAGCACTTCAACATCACCTGAAATTTTCAATTTAGTACCCTCAGCCATTAATTAGATATCAATGACAGGTCGTTCTGACAGTCATCAAACATACACAGTGTGTTTTATTGTGTTCAGCATCCTTTTCCAGAGAAATGGGGGTTTATGTCATCCTCACAGGCATAGTTAAGTTATTTACTATTTTGAACAACATTCTAATTCAAAATTTGTATATGTTTTTTGGAGAGATTACAATTAAAAAAGGCACAGGAGGGGCGGGGGCCCTCCAACCACTTTTCAACATGCCCTGAATGTTTCAACTCAATACCCTCAGCTGTTCTTTAAATATTGTAGATCTTCTTTTTTGATAAAGTGGATGCACATAGTGCCTTATGTTTTAGTATAACATACCCCTTAACATTCTCCAAGGTTTTACCTTAATGCCCTTAGGCTTTTCAGATGCACCTGTAATCAAATATTAGCCCTTTTCCTAATGATAAATCCTTCATGTAAAGTAAATATTGGATAAATTGCATAATTTACAGTCCTTACCCTGAGGAAATGGGGGCATGGCGTTCCTGGAAGCCTAGCTATTAGACCTTTTGGCTAGTTTAAACAAAATGGATATCTCAAAATTTTGATTGGAAGCATTTGGGAAAAACGGGTGTTTGGAGGGAGGGTGAATGGCTGCCCTCCAAACACTTTCGACTCTTAAAAAGAAAACTATAACTTTTGATTTTAAGTCAAAAGAACCTCCTCTGAAGTTTATACAGCACCTCTTCCATAAAAATTCTTATATGTTAATAGTGGGCAGCTTGCATAACTTACAGCCCTTGCTCTGGGGGCTGTGGTTTTTTTTCAATCTTAGAGGCATAATTATTTGAACTTTGGACAATTTTGAAAAAAATGGCTATCTCAGATTTTGATCAGATGCATTGGGAGAAAGAGGGTGTGGAGGGGGCTAGTTGCCCTCTGATCGCTTGTGACTCTTTAAAAGGGTACCAGAACTTCCGATTTCCAATCAAACTCAGTTTATTTTCATAAGTTCTTTCCAGTCATCTTGATTATTATTGTAATTTTTTCCTCGATTAAAAGCATAGTGTTCAAGATGCATAGGCTATAATTTCCAATAACACGCAAATGACGCATCAAGCTTTAGACTTTTACGACTTGGGAAGGGGGGCATAGGTTGTAGTTAAAATTCTGCTTGTAGTGACTTTTGTTCGTTTTAAGCTTGACTTGAGCATTCAGTTTAATTTAACTCGTTTTAAGATTTATTTATTCATCTGTATTAGTACCTCTTATTTCTAAGTTTTCTATAATCGCTTATTTTAATTTCTGTTCGTTTTGGGTTTCGTTTATTCTCTAATAATCTTATTTAATCTCGTTTAATCTGGTCATTTTGTGTGTAAATTATTATACAAATATATTTCTACTGGTCTTAAGCTTAATAATACGTCTCTTTACTTTTCTTTGAAAAAACTTCTTTTTCGAAGTTTTTTTTAATTGATAACAAATAATTATACATTGAAGCCCTATGGCTCTTTACTATAGGCAACGGCCGCAACGCTATAGCGATGCCTCTGATAAACAAAAAGTAACAAGTATTATCACATGAAAGTAAATAGCAACATTAAACCCTAAAACGAGCAGAATTTATTCCGAATATAATTTATTCCGTAAATATGGAATAAATTCTGTCCGTTTTAAGGTTTAATGTTCTCTTTACTTTCATATGATGATAGGTTTTCTGTGGCTGCTCAATTTTACTTGTTGGTGAAATTATACAGAAGGGGAGATTCTCCAGTACTCAATGACCCTTATATATTTACTACTCCTTCCCTTTTGCCAAATAAAACAACGACAGAATCCTTATATACAATTGTGAATATTCTCCTTGTGAGTCTTAGTGTCCAGTCTTCTATATTTTGTTTAAAGTTAAATTGAACCGTTGAGATCGTCCTAAATATTTTTATCAAATGAACCTTTGTTCTCTATGTTCCAAAATGCCCATTTCTGCTCGATCTGGGTCTCGTCTATTAACCCCTTTGTCAAAATGTGAGAGGTCAAGATTTACAGTGCGGTATATGGTTCCTTTGATTTAGTCGAAATTTGTTGCATCTGTAGATATAACGTTGTCACTTACTGCCATTAGATCTCGACTCCGAACGTTGCTCATTCAATGCTTTGAAAATTAAAAACTCATGTTGGTCAAGGACTGTGTCTGTATTTATTATTATTTTTTGTGATTGTTTGGATACGATCTTTTTGCACTCCATGCCCACTGTGGCCTATTAATTGGTATTATTATGTTAGAATTGTCTAGAATGGACGTGTGATGGTGGTAGGTTGGAGTGGCATGTCAACGTTATTCCTTTAATAAGAAATACAAGCAAGAATAGCTGTGTTTGTTTCAGTGATTTGATGTGTTGTTTTTTTGTTTTTGTTTTGCTTGTTGTTTTACAAGCTCTGCTCCCAGGAAATGGAAAAATATATATAATTCTGTAATTTACTGCTATTATAATTAAGAACCGTAAAACCTTGAAAAAAATGACGTTGACTTACCAGTGCAACACTCTTCAAAAAGTATTTTTAACTGCAGCTACCTAAGATACAAACATCAGAAAAATCTTCAGAATGTGATTTCCCCCGTCAAATCTCTCCTCTAGAAATTGCTCATGATTAGTGGTAAGGCCAACTCAATGAATCGTACATATTTAGAAGAATCGTACTAGTAGAAAAACAGTTTTTTTTGCTACTTAAAAACAAAAGAGTCAGGGTTTTTTTTTATGAAATTTGAGAACTTTAGGTCTAGAGACAGGCAAGGCAGAAAATTCTTTTTTCTTTCCAAATTGACCTAAACACAAAAGGATTTGCTCGAATACATTAATCACGATCAAACACACACTCAATCAATTCCCACAATTATAGTGATCCACTCGACTTTCGTACTTTCAGTGCGTACAAATTAGCTTGGCAAACCAATACGCCAACGCTCCGTGCTGACAAAATTCAAGTACGTAATACTGGGGCTAGGTTAGAAATGCACTTTTTCAGTGGGATGGATAATCACTCAAATATTCAACTTAAACTGGCCATATACTGAGAAAACGCAAACGTCAAAAACCGCCTTCATTCCACTAGAATTTAGTACACTAACAAAGGTAAATTTCGATACGTCGACCAGACAAGGTTGCCACTGCAAGACTTCTGTGGCAGGCGTTTTTAAGCTTAGAGTGCTCGAACTGCAGATTCTGGTACTCAATATATATTTTTTTTAACCCCTACTCCAAACTTCTAAAGATTTATGCGTATCGTATGTACCTGCTCAGAATAACGGTATAGTATATTAGGATAATAAGATAAGAGATTACTATAAATTGAGCTTCATGTGTATGTAAGCTACTGGTAATAGACAAGAAACATTGTAATAAACCGTGTAATATCAAAAGCCGATCAAATCAAATTATAAAAATATTTTTTTTTTCAGTTAAAAAATCTAAAAGGCAATATTTTATCATCTTCCAAATCCAATTGGACGGTACCCGAACCCACCGCCGTAAGGACTGTATCCACCTCCGAATCCAGGTCTGTAGCCATAACCTCCAAATCCAGGTCTGTAGCCATAACCTCCAAATCCAGGTCGGTATCCGCCTCCGAATCCCGGTCTGTAGCCTCCTCCAAGTAAGCCTCCCCCAAGGCCACCAAGCAGACCTCCTAAGCCGAGTATTCTTGAGCTGGCCTCTTCGTCTGCTTGGGCTTCCGCTTGGTCTGTATCATTTTCTTGGAATTCTATTTGATCTGCTGCACCTTGTTGGCTTTCTATTTGAGGTAAAGCTCCTTGTTGGTCTTCCAGTTGAGGTATAGGTCCTTGTTGGGCTTTCGGTTCAGCTGCAGTATCTTGCTGGCTTTTTATTTGAGTTTTAGCTCCTTGTTGGGCTTCTGGTTGAACTGCAGCTAATCTTGGGCCATCTAGTTGGGCTGTAGCAACAGTTATAATTGTGAAAGAAAGGAGCACCTGTAAAACAAATAAAGTTACTCATTTGATTTATTATCAAATAGTTGGTGCTGACGAACTGTAACTAAGGAATGATGCGGCTCAATAGTAACCGAAACTCTAAATAGCATAGTTTTGATAACAATTTGATAAGAATCAAGAGAATCAAATTTTTATGTTGATTCAAAATTTATAAAGTTCATTAAGTTTAATGCTACCCATCAAAAGTTACGAGCCTGAGGGAATTTGCCTAATTTTGAAAAAGGGGGTTAACACCCGCAAAGCATCAAGCAACCTTAATGAAAATCACACCATCAGAGTCAGCATATCGAAAAACCCTACTGTAGAGATTTTAAGCTCCTATATATAAAAATGTGGAATTTTGCCAGAAGAAAGATCACGGATGCGTGTCTATTTGTTATTGTTTGTTTGATTTTTCCCTAGGAGTGATCGTACCGAACCAGTGATCCTAGAATCTCGACAGAGGGCTAATTTGATCAGAAATAAAACGTTCTACTGCGTTATTTTAGTGTCCAAAGCGATTCGAGGGCAGCTAGTCCCCTTCACGCCCCTTTTTCCCCAAAGTTGTATGATTAAAATTTTGAGTTAGCCATTTTGTTCAGCATAATTGAAAAGTCCATTATGCCTTTTGGGATTATTTGACCCCCCCCCCAGTCCCTAAGAAAAGGGCTGTAAGTTACGAAATTTACCGATTGTTTATGTATAGTATTTCTTATTAGGAAGTATATATATATTTTTTTTGGGGGGGAGGGGGTTTCCACGGTGAGTTTTCCGTGGGAAGGAAGGTTGGGGGCTTAGCTTTCCAGTGAAGTTTTTCACTGGGAGAATTTTCCTATATGAAGTTTTTTTATGTCTTACTTTGTCTTTGCCGACTAAATTTAACATATAGAGATGTATCAGGAGAAGTTTTCAACGGGGTTGGAATCGTCTGGAGGATTTTTTTTATGGGGGACAATTTTCACGCGAGAAATTCTCCATGGCGGAATTTTCCGCAGGAGCAACTTTCCACTGGGGATAGGGGGATTTCCGAGAAAAATTTTCCACAGAGGATAGATTTCTGACATGATTTGAAAAACGATCAGAAATTAAACTTTTTCATATGAAAGTATCATAAGAAGAATTTATCTGGCGGAATCGTCCGCAACAAATTTTCCTGGGGGACTTTCAGTGAGGATGGAATAGTCCGGGGAATTCTCCGGGAAGGTATAAAGATCGATCAGAAATTAAATTTAAAAAATATGTTTTTTCAGCTGAAAGTAAGGAGCGACATTAAAACTTAAAACGAACAGAAATTGTTCTGTGTATGAGAGAGTCGCTCTCTCCTCAATACCTCGCTCTTTACACTAAAGTTTGACTTTTGTACCAACTCTTTAAGAACGACCGTTGATTTTGAATTGAAGTTAGTAAGTATTTTGCAGTAGGTTGCATAGGTTGCATCAAGACATGGCTAATTGTAGACAGAGAAAAGCCAAGACAGATAGTCCAAGTAATTGAAAGGCAAATGTTTAAATGGCTGGGGCACGGGTAAATGGCGGGAGTATGCATGACTCTCTTTTGGACACATACTTGTGTGTTAGTTTTTGGAAAGGCATGCCTGCCTAGAGTTTCAGGCATGTTGACCAAGAATTTAAAATTGACAAATAAGACCGTTAGATTGCCTGTAATGAGAGACAAACAAGGCACACCCGCCTGTGGTCTTAAGAAGGTTGACCAAGAATTTTTAATTGACATAGGACCATTAATTTGCTTGAAATAACAGGCAAACAATCGTTTAAAGCCATGTTTATCTTTCAAATAGTACCTATTCGTTGCCTAAGCTCAGCCCCACATTCTGAGAAGATTTCAATTTTTCACAAATTTTTCAAATTTTTGGGTCACTTGCCCGAGACTCTTGGCGATTGGACGCCCCCAAATATTGTCCCAAATTCCTCTCTCAATTTACCACTTGTTCATGGATGCCCAGCGTCTCCAATCACTTTCCCAATAGTATCTATTCATTGCCTCAGCTCAGTTCAGCAATCTGAGCAAATTTCCACTTTTTCAAGTTTAGGGTCACTTGCCTGAGACTCTGGGCAGGTGAGGTAAGCGCCTTCAAAAATTGTCCTAACTTCCTCTCTCGCCTTAGAACTTATTCACGGATGCCTAAAGCCGTGAACGGTTAGACTGTTTTCCTAGCGGTAACCATGCATGCGCTACACACATACCAACAATATTTTTTTCATTTTCACATGGGGTCCCAATCTAGCCCATGTCCATCGCTTAGCATTCAGGTTACACACATACCAACAATATTTTTTTCATTTTCACATGGGGCCCCAATCTAGCCCATGTCCACCACTTAGCATTCAGGCCTTGACAAATAAAGCCCAGATAGTCAGACCCCAACGCTACAATCTGAACACAAGGGCCGTTTAATTAGAGTAAGAAGTTTTTTTTATAAGTTCTAAAGTACTGCAGCGTGAAGAGCGAGGTAATGAAAAGAGGGTGACCCTCTTATATACGGAATAAGTTCTGTTTGTTTTGAGTTATAATATAATAATCAGTTGAAAAAACGTGTTTTTTTTTAATTTTAATTCTCTCTTTTATGTCCAAGAGAACATTCAGAATTTCTGTAGAGTAATTTTTGAATTTGGTTAATATTTGGAGGTAGAGGAGAGAGCTTCTTTGGAAGCCGCTATTTCTGAAGTGCTATAATAAGGAATTATCAAGCTCAAATCCAATACGTACATTTTTGCGGAAGTACCTCATGTTGATGGCAAAATTGACTGCAGTCCGAAAATAACTAAAAAACTGAAGGGTGAAAAAGATATTCTAGAGATCAGCTTCCAATCCAGAATATTTTTTTTGGAAGCATGTAAGTACAATATAAAGATTGTTTCTTATAATTGTATTTCTTTCCCTTCAGTATGAGTTAGATCATATTGCTGCATACAGATAAAAATATTCTCATTAGTTCTGCTTCTACGTCTTTTTAAAACTGACATTTGCCCTTTTATTTGGAAATAGCTCCTCCTTGTTTTCTTAGTGTCTTATTCACTTCTTTACTTGCATTGTGAAAAAAAACGTCAAATGACGACAATTTTGTTTTTTTTATTGGTTGTTTTTTACTTTAGAAATATCTCGTTGTAGCACAGCTTGTTAGAATTGCATTTATGTAGGAAGCTGCCGTAAAGAATGCCTTAAGTCATTTGCAAAAAAAAAAAATAGCTTCAACGGTGAAGACCCCTTGCTCAGATGTTACTTATAGAACCCCCATTAAACCCTTTCCAGAAATGGTGCAATTAATTATTCCCTCTGTAGTAAAAAAAAACAGTAGCAGGACTGATAGCGATACTGCCAAACAGTGCCCACTTGGGAACTTTTTTGATTTGTTTGCACATAAATTCTTAGCATTGATCTATTTCAAAAGAGAATCTCACTTTTAAAAACAGTATCTTAGGTGCATTTTCACTTTATGCTTTTTTATTTATTTTTGCTTTTATGGAGGCGTTATCTTATACCAGACATCTCGTAACATTGGCTGCAGTGGTCTGCTAGGGTCTGAATCCTTTTGGTACAGAACAACCTAGGCTCCGATAAAAAAAAGCTTAAATTTATATACTAACTATTAAATATTAACACAATTAAATTCCGATTAAAGTTTGAAAATTATTGATGTAGAAGGAAAATTCAGCCAGACAAATTAAAAAATAGATATTTTCAGAAAGTGTCGCAGATGTTTCGCCCGTATAGAACAAGGCGTCTTCAAAAACTAGAATAACCTAAAATCAAATAAAATTCAAAACCAAGAAATAATAATTAACTAAGAAATGATTTTAAGTTATTTTAGTTTTTATCTTCGTTTCTTAGTGCTGAAGACGCCTTATATTATACACGCGAAATATCGCGTGTGAACGTCGCTTGATTCTTGTCTCCTCCTTCTACTGGCGATAGTCCCATTTGTTTTCTTCATCTTGATATTTCTCTCTCTATTTGTTTTTATACGAAATTAATGAAACTGTTAAATACCAAATTCAGAGAATTTACTGAAAAGGAAATTTTATGATTTTGAAAGTGTTTTAAACACAGAATTCAGAAAATAGCTAGTCCGTTAATTGAATGTCCTGAAAATATGAAAATGTTAACGGAAGGGACTGTCAAGTCAAGTATTTGTATTGAGGAGTCTCTAATTTCAATCAGTACGAAAAGTATTCCGAGGGTCTTGACAGGGAGGGATTTAATGCTTAAAATCTTCCCAAAAGTGTATTCAACAACTTCCTATTTTTCTTGGTGATCCGATGAGCGGTGTAGTAATGCATATGTTACGGTGAAAGATCGAAATCTGGTGAATGTCCGAAACTCCTTTTCCTCTGCTTGGATTCAATCAGCTTTGCCAGTCAGCTTTGTCAGTCTTGTGCAAGGTTTGATGGTAAAAGTTAGGCTAGGTTGGGTTTGGTTAAAAATCTCAGAAATGAGTTAGTAACCTAACCTAACCTGTCACCATCAAACCTTGCACAAAGCTGAATAAATCCAAGGAGAAAAAAAGAGTTATTTTGGACATTCACCGATGAATGTGTACATTCTCCAATTTCGATCTTTCTCAGTAACACATAAATGACACGACATACATTCGAGTGTATATTCATTATTTTGACTGCAACATTTTAGTGCGACTAAGAAAAATATTGTCTAAGATAAGAGAGGCGCCATCCCCCACAACACCTATTTTAAGGGCGTTGTCTAAAATATTCCTGGTACTGTTGTATTAGCTGGAACCCACGCAAGAAGTGTAGTTTGGTTAATGCTAATGAAATAAAACAAAATATGATGAAACTATAATAGTTTAGATACAAATTTCGGCTATATATTTGCACATTAGGGGGTGGGGGTGGGTAAAGCATAGCATGTATTAAATACGTAACCTAATATAGGTACCTTTTTCCCCCCTAAACCCCCAAAACAAGTTTAAATATTGTAAACGCAATGATAAACCGCGGTTTGCAATCCAATTCTCTATTGAAAGAAACCCATTTGACTAGTTTCTTAAGCATCTTCCCTATATCGCGTGAATTCGAGCTAATACAATAGTACCATATTCCTGGGAATCAAGTGGGATTGGATATCGATTTGTACCCCTCCCCCTTTCCCCCAACATCCCCTCTAAATTTTTCTAAATGTTAACAAAGCGTTTAAAAATATGGGCATTATAGCATATTGTTTTAGCCTTCATGTACACTCACTTGACCTATCCAAAGATCCATTGGCTCTCCTTCGTAAGGGCTGATGTACAATTATACACATATGTACATAGTTTTATTAACCCCAAAATGAAAAAAAAAATGTAGTTGAATGATGGTTTAAAAGAAACTCTTAAATTGACCGTTTTATTTTGTATGGACAAAGTGTATATTTGGGAACGAATGCGCCAATCGCACAATATTGCAGTATCTGAAAAGCTCAATAGATAGTTTTTCGATAAATTTAAATTTATTGCCTATGTAGTATTTTCACTCCATGGATTTTTTGACACCCTGTGAAGTAAAATTTGTATTTTATGCAACAAAATAGTCTGTTTCGGCGCGTTCTTGTCTGCTAACTAGAAAGGTCAGTAGAACGTTCTGTATTATACAACATACGTGTCGTTCTAATTACCACTGCAAACTCGAGGATTATATACATTTTAAAATTTTTAGAGTTTCTTGAATAACTTTATCAGTTTACGGCTAATAATGAGAAGAAACTCATTTATTGTTAGAGAAATTTAGTGAAAGACTCGCCTTCTCAACCAGCCGCAATAATAACAAAAGAGCCGTGTCATTTAATGTCTCAGTGAACACTCATCCCTATTGTCACAGTTGCCTCCCACTCCCCTGCCCCCTCCTTCTGCCTGGATATAGCCCTAAGCTATGTATATCACCTTCCTAGTGCATGGATATAGTCCTTGGGTTTTGCTCAAATTCTTTTTCATATTTCGTGTTTATACATTTTTTGTCTTATACTTATTTATCATCAAGTTGGATCTTAATTAATTACTTATTGTTCCTTCTTGATAAATTGCTCACTTACCAATTAATTACTGCTGGTTCCTATCGCCAATTGAAGAAAAGCCAATTTTCGCTACAGCCTAGGGCCTAGGACTATACCTAGGGGTTAGGGGTGGGAGACAAGGATGCAGTTAAACTGGTTGTGACACTGAAAGTGCAATAAATATAAATTTTCTGTATGTAGTGAGGTAAGAAATTTGTTACTGCATTGTTTATCTCAGGGTAGGACATAAACTCCCGAACTAAATGGACTCAATGAATTTGATACAGAGTTAATATAGTATGCAAGTTTTCTTCTTTCAGTTTACCTTAATTATATGTCCAATCATCATTTTGTTTTTCTTAAACGTAAATAGCACGTTGTATTTCAAATTTTATACAAGAACTAACTGAAATTTTCATTTTTAAGTACTTTAAGTTTCAAAGATGGTTCATTAGCCTTTGCTCTGCCGGTTGTTGGAAAATTGTCTTCTTGTCCTGTCTACGATCAAACCAGTCGGAATTTCCACGCTATAATACCCCAAAACAAGTTATTCGTCCACTTCGCTTCCGCGTTGTTACTCAAAGGTGGTTAGGGTTATTGCGTGTTCCCAAAGTCCAATTTGCACATTTGTCAACCAAAAAAGCGCATTCTGGATCATTTTATTTATTTGCTAGCTGGAATGCTGGTGATTAATTATTTTGCGCTTGATAGATTTGAAGACTAAACCGCACCCTAGATGGTCAATCATTTTTTATCAAAAACTTCCGTCGATAAATTGATTAAAGCATGATTGACCGTCTAGGAACCGATTGAGTCATTCAAACTTTCTATCAATCACCGTCAATCCTTGACTCAAGCGTCAAGCAGGTTCCTAGATGGTCAATCATGCTTAAATCAATTGATTGACGGAAGCTTTTTGTTCAAAATGATTGACCGTCTAGTGTGTCCTTAAGATTACGATATCCCTTTTCCCTTTCTATTGCAAACTAGACTTCATATTTACCTTTGTTTTTCTCTTTTTTTTTGCTCACCAGATTTGTACAGCTGTAAGCAATAATTGCACAAAATAAGTCAACCAATAAGCGAAGGGTTACCCCTTGGATCTGCCACTCATTGAGGCCGGTACTCCCTGTGAATTTACCTGTTTTGTCCCTATCCCATGTCTGTTGCCTTATCTCTAGACAAAATGAAAGTTTGATAGAGGTCAGAAAGAGTATTTTTAACGACAATATAGGGACCCTTACAAAACGCGGGAGGAAAAGGGGGTTGAAATGTTCAAATTTGTTTTTATTTACTTTTTTTCTTTATTTCACTCCTGAAACAGTTGACACCGGCGATGGCTTCAATGAATGACGAGAAGGTAAGGTAAAAAAGAAGTATACAGAATCGTATGTTTCTCATCGCTCTGTCTACAATTAGCCATGTCTTGATGCAACCTATGCAACCTACTGCAAAATACTTGATAACTTCATTTCAAAATCAACGGACTCGGTAGCGCTATTGCGCTGCCTATGATTGCTTTGAAGACAAACTTTCTGCTGTATGTTGTGAAAAGTAGTAAGGAAAGTTTCTGGAATCTGCCCAAATATCCCTGAAAATCTCTGAAAGTTATATTCTCCTAGCTTAATTACTTTCTTTAATATAT
>JAQQPU010017964.1:0-14355 GCA_029168905.1 Artemia sp. Kazakhstan ARC1039
ATACCAGAGTCCATTGATCTCTGACACGTTTTTCACCGCTGTCTTGGTTATTTACGGTGCTACAGTGGAAAGGCATAGCTCGGGTTTTCAATGTCGCTTCCCCCCGACCATCAATATAAGTAAATCGTTGTATTTACCAAAGGACTCAATTTGGGCTCAATCAGGGTATATGTATACCCTGAATTCTACCATCAATGGGATTAGTATTGAACTTTATCTTTCACTAAATTTATTCGTTATCCTTTTTTTTCTTTCTTTTTTTCATTAAATCAAAGAAATCTTGTTGACAAAATTTTTGTTCTAGTGTTCTTTCTATTTTCCATATTTCCTTTTGTAGTCACGCTGTTTTATCTATTATGTACCGTTCTTCACAAAAAGAAGAAAGTGGTACTGGAAATTAACATGATGAGTAATTTAAGAACAGTCATTGTATTGTAAAAGAATTTCGTATTAGTGACAACTTGAAATTGACATTTTGAGTAGGGATTTGCCATTGGCATTTGGGTATGCATTTTGGGTTTGAGTAGTCAAATTGTGACACCGTTTTTCAGTTGACCCTGCGCAAGTAATAGTGAATTTTCTTGAAATTGGGAATGTGGCATTGTTTTTCAATGTCCCAGAATTCTTTATCCCCCCCCCCAAAAAAAAAAGAAAAAAATAAGACCACTCCTAGTCTTTAGCAACAAAAATATGTTGGTCAAGATTTGTGAAAATTTATTTTAAACACCATATAAAATATGTATCGAAATTCAAAAGCAGATAAAGATAAAAATGTAAAAGAGTCAAAAGTCTATAAAATACTTAAGCAATATACAATCATCATCAAAGGAATCTACGATTTTGATTTTATCCTTTTAAGTTTTCAATCTTGTCGAAAATCGCCAAGAAACTTTATATTTATTGGAGATTCGTATCAACAGGGGTCTCTTGACGTCGGGAATGTCCCATATGGATTTTTAGGAAACCCTGAAGTTCTCAATTGGCTTTGTTCCTAAGTCCTTTCCCACCGAAGTTTTTTTAAGTTTTTTTTTTTTTTTTTCAATATGCTTTAATCAAAGACAATTTTAAATAAAATTAAAAACTGCTCCATTAAATTTTCACCAATGCCTTTTCAACGGTAAAGAAATTATCCAGGAATTGAAATAATGGCTTATTTTTACTTACATTATATAGGCTGCGGAAAGGTGCAAGAAAAGGACCATCGTTATTAGAACCTTACATCAGATACTAAAGTATTAGCTATAGGATGAACATGATTACTTCATCTCAAGAACAGCTGCTAACCAGTACAGTCACTCTTAGGGATTTCTCCCGTGATCTTGGGGCTCAGCCCTATGCTTGGACTTTTGGGAATAGTACAGATGTTAGGACCACCCTAAAGTTATATATTAAGTATAAATATGTATTATTATTGGTATTTAATAACTCGAATTCTTTTCAAACCTTGGAATTTTCCCAACTGGATCTTGGAATATTGATATTTTCTTTATGGCAGTCCTTTTGCAAACCCAAGGTCAACCAGGGTAAGTAATCTTAAGTCAGGGAACGCGCCTCAATAAATCGAATCAGTCCAGTGTATCTCGGATTTGGGAGGCTCTTAAATAATTCTTGTAGCCTGACCCTTAGAACTATTAGACGGCAAGGAATGATCATGATAAGCAATATCTTGAGGAATGAAGCTTAATTTATTCATAAAGAACGATGAATGGTCCAAACATATACCGGAATGAAGCACTGAAACATAAGCTTGTATCAGCTCTTATCAGCGCTGGCGATTGAAGCCAGATGGCGCATGGTTTAATAGATGCGTCCCCAAATCATTTGGTAGTTGGAGCTGGTACCAGGATTGGAGCTGGTAGTTGGTGCCAGGGTCGCCGTTTCTCCAAGAACTAGGGAGCAAGACAAACTAGAACTCGAAGAACTAGGGAGCAAAACTCGAAGGTGTTGTAAAGAAAATGTGTCCATTTTTTCATCTCAGAAATTTTAGAGAATGCCACTGTATGCTGCAGACTCCTGTAGAATCGATGTATAAAATAAGGTAGGTCTAATTAATAATGAAAACTGATAATGCAGAACGAAATTGTTAGCTGGTGCGTTGTGAAAACTTGAAAACTATGAATCTACAGATGATACTGTAAAAATAGAAACGCTGCGCTGAAGGCCCTAAGTCAAGATTTTTTTTTGGTTCATTTATTGACATTCGGTTGAAATGTTTTATAATTGAAAAGTCGTCTCACTCATGTATTTTACTAGGTGCTGTTAAGACAATTCTAAAATGTCAGACGTATCTTTGGATATGAAAATAAGCTTCAATAAAATTTTAAATTTGTAAGTTGTACAGTGAAGACAGCCCATATATTTCCTCCAGTTTTCTTACCACAACTGCTTTCTGATGGTGTGTCAACCCAACTGACCCTCATTCCAAACCAAATGATCAGCGACACCGTACCTCGAAAACCTGCCCCAAAGGATATAGCAAGCTCAGCATGCCAACCACCCGATCTTTTTAATTAAAAGACTGATTAAACTGTTAAAGATGGTCATGACAGACGTCAGGGGCGTGATTTTGTCAAAATCCGGGGGGGGGGAGTTATGGCTGATTTTTCCAAGACAAGTGAAAAGTGAGAAAAGCGCCATATAGCACCATAAAGGCAAAGGTATACTAAACAAGACTGATCTGTTTTTGTGGATACTTGAATTATGGATGCCTGCCCCATAACAAATTACGCCCCTGGTAGACGTTAGTTTGTTGTATTTTGTCAATGAAATATCAAAACGCTATCAATGAACTGATCAACTGATTTCTCAGGGTTGCTTAAATAAATCAAATACAAAGCGGACAAGAATAAGATGATGCTTTAAGACAAAAAAAAAATCATTTTACAAAACCTAAGTGTGTGGCAATGTTCTAACCTCCGTCCCCCTAGTGCTGCTGCTGTTCTAATCGAACTAAAAAGCCACCAGGGCTACAAATATATAGTATAATAACAAAAAGCAATTAAGAATTTATTTTTTAACCAGGTAACGTGCAAGTGAAAAGGTTACTAAGACGCCTGTAACCCATGAGACTAGACAGCAAAATGTAAAAAAGATAGCTCTCGGATAGACGTGCCAAATTTTTCAAATTCAGTTCCGATCCTATAAAATTTGAGACTTGAAAGAAATCCAAACGTTAATAAGTCAGAATTAAACAAAGTATTTCGTAATTTTTCTGGTTCTGGAGGTTAGGGTTATCTCCTCTTAAAAAAAAATTCTCTAAGAATTTCCCTAGGAAACTGAAAATTTTCCTAAAATATTTCTGTGACATTTCTGACGTCCGTTTGCCGTTTGCAAAAATCTTCGGTGGAATATATCGCTAAGTATGAGAGTCTAGCAAGGAAGCTGATTGGCTAAAAACTATAATCTTCTGTTAACAAGGTTCTTTTTAGAATGAAAAAAAAACAAAAACACTTGCCCAGTTTTGTTCAGATGAGCTGCTCAAAAGCCACATCGGTTTAAGTTCACAAAAGGAACAGTTGAGAATGTTTAAAAACAGAATACCTTACTGCCAAAAATCTAATGAAATAAGAGCTACTGTTAACACATTTACAAATAACAAAGGTTTTCAGTTAAGAATTTTATACACCAATTTAAAACCAGAGAAACAGATGCAAGACTTCCCAAAAATTTTTATGGGGGTGGGGGCTAAGTCAAACCCCTAGAGAGGTTTATTTTCTAGAAAAGCGTTGTTTTTTCTGAATGTTGCAGCCCTTCCTACTTTTTTTATATTTCTGGTCTTTGAGGGAGGGATAACGCCCATCACCCCATCTATTTCGTAATGGCCCCTGTATAAGATTATGATATTTGGGCTGTATGGCTTTGGGATGATTAAAATGAAGCGCAGTTATGAATGAATAATAAGAATCGTAAATTTTTACTTAGATCTGTGGCGATATTATGGCGCGGTCGATTCTCGATGTATGGAAGGAATGCCTTGTTTTCCTCATTTTTTTTCTTTCTATTTTTAACATGGCTGCTTTAATATTGAGAATGGTTAACGAAGAATTTATGAAAAAAATATTTATTGTATGACCTTTGAAACTGAAAAGAAAAGATTCTTTTTTTGAGATTGTTGTGGGCTAGCCTACTATCTTAAACTAAAATAACGTTTTTGTGATGTAGCTAATGTTAACCCATTAACGTTGTTAAAAATATATTTAGGGTCGGTTTAGATTAAAGCAAAGCTTCTATTTGTCCTTCAAAATCGCAAATTTTTCTTCTTTTCTTTACATACATGTTGGCTAAAGCTTTATTTGACATCAAGTATTTTACACAAAAGTTCTTTGAACTTGGCTATCGTATATTCTTACAGTCTTTATAACAAAGGTTGAACAAAATATCTTGTTGGCAATTTGGCCTTGCAAATTTCCTAGCCTTTCATCTTTTAGAAATACTTTTATTTCATATTTTTTGACTATCTAATGTTAAAGTGAAAATGTCGAAAGAAGTTTTATATTTTACAAATAGAAGCTTTGTGATTTTAGATGGCGTTGCGAGTTATTTTCAGGACATTGACAGTAGATTTTTTGTACTGCGCAAATTCCAATAAATTGTTTTGATTGATCTTGATCGCATTGATTTATAAGTTTTCGGAAGGTTTTTCTACAAAGACTAGAGCAAATTGGACGCTAAAAAAAAGAATAAACAGCTGGAAATTAAAAACACCTTGTTGGAGTAGTCCATCCTATCTATTATGTGTTAGGAACATAATCAACATTTGTTCCATAAGCACTCGGGCGCCCGGGTCAAAATTAATTACGGTGCCCCCCCCCCCCCCCCCCGACTCAAGCATAAATAAAAAAAGGCCCATCATGGCGCCCGGGGCAACTTGTCTCGGTCGTCCTCCCCCCTTAGAACGGCCCTGCATAAGCGCTATCCTAAAAAAAAAAATCAATCGAAAAAGTCTTCTAATTTATTTTATTTATTAGACTAAAGGATCATTATCTCTAACAATATGTAAGAGATGTATCTTTCAAATTTGTTTATTTCGTAAGCCTTTTTCAATAAAATTGAATATGTTATAATGTATATAGTAAGAGTAATTGCTGAAAAAAGGGGGGAGTCTTCAGAAAAAATCGTGAGTTGTACTGGGCTTAAACCCTTAAAAATTGTTTACTTCTGGGCGGGGGTACTATTCTACATTTTTAAACTTAAAAGGTTTATCCTGAAAAGCTCATAAATTTTATTAAAGGATTACAATTTAGTAAAGAATACCTATTAATTTTTTTTATTTATCTATTGTTTCTAGTATTTTGTATGTTTGAATATTTTTGATAATCACACAACTTCACAAGTAAAGGGGGAAGGTGTCTTGGATATATTTTCACTTTTAGATCAATAAGAAGATAAGCGTTAGATTATCTTCACGATTCACGCTTAGATATATGTTAGATTAACGCTTAGATTAATAAGAAGTGTCTGAATCATCAGGCCTCTTTAGTCCTTAGTTTTATAGCATATGAACAGGCATTTCATTCAGTTGACAATCTTAAGCACTGCTCCTATGCTTGTATGATATACTGGAAAATTATATTAAAAGAATAAGCATGAGCACAAGAATAGTATTATGACGGTTAAGGGAGTGAGGTTAGTAGTTGGTTCGGCATGAACGGTGGATTAAGGAGGGTGGCCTCTTATCCTCCTGTGTATGGACTGTGTCTTACGGGACGCAGCAGGGAGTATGGGAGAACTTGATATTAGTGAGAAGGTAAACCTTCCCTTGATTTAGATTACGAAGATAAGTTGAGTTAAATCAAAATGTCGGGGAAGTGAACTTGAAGTTCACGTTTCATGTGCAAGTTCTTGGTATGTTATTTTTCTGTAGTCCTACAGCTATTTTTCTGCAGTATATAGTTTTTCTGCAGGTTTTAATTTTTCTATGTAAGACGACAATTTTGCTATCGTAAGATAGATTCAGCTTTAACTGATATTCACTTATTGAACTAAATTTTTTTAATTTGACCTGAATTATTTTTTAGGTTGAAAAACTGGTTGTAAGTTATTATAGAAAAATCTTTCTTTTTTTTTTTACTTTATTTAGATCTCTGCCTAAGAACGCGGCAATCTGCCCCGGGCCCTGTGGGTGGCAGCGGGGATGTTTTTTGTATTTATTCTTGAGTTGGAAGGGTGTGCCGTAACTAATTTTGCCCCTGGTGCCACCAAACCAAACGACCTTGCAAACCGTAGCCTTGTCGTAAAACTGCATGCTCCAGAGAGAATATAAACCTCAATTTTTGAGAGTTCAGGGTGCAAGAATAGATTTGAAAATTAAAGTTTAGAAGACAGAAAAAGTGAAGAAAAATTGTTCGGGTGGAAAGCTTTAATGTTAGTAAGTCTAGTGGTTTTAGTGAAGATCAAAAAGTGGAATAGGTAAGATGTAGGATGTGTTTGGGTAGTCGAGAAAACTTAGGAAGATAGGTGTTAGATAGTATTAGGATACTGGGAGCTATGGTAATAATTGTCAAGCATGGCTCTGAAACATGGGCTCTTCTAAAAGCCGAGGAAGATATCTAAATGTTTTCTAGCGGACTGCCTGAGGACAATTTTAGGTACTTGTTGGAACGATTTTGATCGGTATCGGTGAGCTGTTTGATCGAGTTTGAACGGTACTTGTATCAACAATAAGCTGAATAAAATTGTTGTTAGATATATTTTTCTGAATAAATTTTTAAAAAAAAGTTTTCCTATGACCAATAAAGAGAGGAACACGATTTTAAGGATGAAGGATGATAGGGTTCCAAAAATCTTGCTTTTTGGCAATCATGCTTCGCCAAAAAGAAGCAGGGAGTCCTTGATTGAAGTAGAAATAGGTGATAAGAAAATCTTTTTAAAAAAGTAGGAATATCAGTTGGTTATTTTGGGTTCCTGTTTGAATGAGCTTAAGCCAAACAATAAACTGTACAAAACACCAGTTTGATCTCACTTTTTAGGACTATTAAATAAAAAAACAAGTTTTTTTACTGAAAGTAAGGAGCTACATTAAAACTTAAAACGAACAGAAATTTTCCCTGTATGAAAGGGGCTGTCCCATCTTCAACGACTCGCTAAAGCTTGGCTCTTGGTCGCGACCCCACTTTTTAAAACAATAAAATTTTAGCGTAAATAGCAAGGCGTTGAGGATGGGACAGCCCCTTTCATATCTGAACGTTTTTCAACTAATGCAGGTTCGAATTTGGTTCACCGTACATGAAAAATTAAAACAAAATTTGCATTTTAATTTTGGCAGATTTATTCCGTATATGAAGGATTGCCCCATCCTCAATGCCTTCCTTTTTACGCTAAAGCTGTTTGCACTTTAAAAAAAAGAAGCTTCCTATTCTGTTTGAACGGCCCCCTTGTTTCAGTTTTAGTAACAGTCAAACTTCAGAGTAAGGTATTGAGTTGAGGGCAACCCTTCATATATGGAATAATTTTTGTTCGTTTTGAAATAATGCTGGTAAATCTGTCTCACCCTCTATGAAATACACCCCTCCTCCTCACGGAAAACTTCGTTTAAATTTCATCCAACTTAAAGTGCACCCCCCCTACCCTTCTAATTCCTCCCAGACAGTTCCATCCTCGCTGAGAATCCCCTCCCTGTAAATTGCTTGCGGACGATTCAGCCAGAAAAATTCTCCTTAGCATTCTTTCATTTGAATAAGACTAATCCCTAATCAGTTTCTCGATCGCTCAAGAATGCCCCCTTCCGTGGAAATTATTTCCCAGAAAACAAAACACGCGGGAAAAAGCCCCTGGATAATTCCCCCGGAACATCTCCACATGAAAAATTTGGCAAAGAGAACGTAAGACAATTAAAAAGAATTTCGTATAGTAATTCTGTCAAATACCCCAGTGTAAGATATCCCCTGGAATATTCACCCCCCCCCCCCCAAAAAAAAGTGTCTATACTTCCCTATAACGAATACTATACGTACACAATGGGCGAATTTCATAACTTACAGGCCTCTCCCCGGGGACTGTGGGGGTCATTTTACACCTAAAGACATAATTGTTTGATCTTTCAACTATACTGAACAGAATAGCTATCTCAAAATTTTGATCGGATAACTTTGGGGGAAAATGGGCGTGTGAGGGGGCTCAGTTGCCCTCTAATCTTTTTGGTCACTTAAAAAGGGCACTAGAGCTTTTAATTTGCGTTCGTATGAGCCCTCTCCCGATATTCTAGGACCACTGGGTCGATACGGTCACCCCTGGGGAAAAAACAAACAAATAAGCACGCATCCGTGATCTTTCTTCTGGCAAAAAAGACAAAATTCCACATTTTTGCAGATAGGAGCTTGAAACCTCTATAGTAGGGTTCTCTGATACGCTGAATCTGGCGGTGTGATTCTATGGCTTTTAAGGGGTGTATCCCCTTTTTTCGAAAATAAGGCAAATTTTCTCAGTCCCGTAACCTATGATTGGTAAGACTAAACTTAATGAAACTTATATATTTGAAATCAGCATAAAAATCTGATTCTTTTGTTATATCCTGTTATTGAGTCGGGTCCGTCCTTACTTTCATTTCGTTACCACGAACTGTTTTATGTGGAAAGAAAGATTACAGGGGTTAGGTCATATTTTACGGATGATGGGGCACCAAAAGTCTTATTTTTTTTTAATCAAGCTGTGGCCAAAGGAAAAGCAGCGAGTCTTCGAGTGAGTGGAAAAAGGTTATACTAAAGGACTGAAAGGTAGTAGGAACTTTTTGGTGTGAGTGAAGCTGTGAACTGGGCGGCCTAGTAAAAAAAAGTGTGCACAGATGTGCTGACTTCTTTGACTCGGTGCTGCGATTTGTCGTCAGTAGCAGCATAAAAATTGTTTTAGGCGGGGAATTCAAAAGCTATTTTTTTTACTGAATCTTGGCAACAACTTCTAGCCTGTTAATATTTTTTGTGCTTATCCCTGGGATGACTAACTGACCGAAAAAGTTCAACGGTTTAAATTATTTTTTTCGCGGATAAGAAAAAAAGTATCTAGTTTTGAAGGAGATTGATATCTTAAAATAGTTTACTCGAAATAGCAATAAGTTATAACTTGGGATGAAATGGGTTGGACGGCTCGGGACGGGACGGAAAGTTTTTCCATTATAGGAATTCCTCAAAGTCTGACTGATCCAGAAAAAAGAACAGCCAATTGAATGCAAGAATCACTTCGAAAATATTGATATATGGTATTTAATAACTTTCGAGTTTCTTCTCCGAGCCTTGTTTTCTATAATTTCACCTTTCTACCAGGGCTATAGAGCTGACTCAAAGAATTACCAAGTCTAACTCCTAAAACTATAAGAGAACCTAATTCAAAATTTTAGAAATGGTGCTGGTGCGTGTCTTGGTGCTGAATACCAGTTTCTAAATGAGAAATTCCATATTCTAAAATAATCAGTAGAAATTGATATTCTAAAAATTCGAATTCAAATTTCTAAAATAAGAGTTTCTAAATAATATTCCGTGAAACTAAGTATTTAGCTATCTGCATATTAGTACCAGGGGGCTGAGCTTCCCTCGGTGAAAAGAAAGACCTGTTTTTTTGTGTTTTTTTTTAGTCTCTTTCGTTGTAGAAAGTAAAACCAGGGTATTGGGCGTCTGGGTATTTGTGACGTCATTCCTTTGAAAAAAAATAATTAAATCCCTGAACAAATTTTCCCAAAGTCATGACCCATCTAGATCATTTTTTTTCCTTCTTTTTTTTTGCACCAGAAAATGGTAGTATGCCAATTTTTCCTCAGAAAATATAATGCCATTTTCGAGAAAAAAATTACAGATAAATACATAAATATACATATATACAATTGTTGTTCGTTTAGCAAGATTAGATTTTACCTAGTTAAACTAATTTATATACAAGGGGTTGATCACCCTCCCTCCTCTCCCTGTTCTTTACTTGGGCAAAGTTTTCATTTGAATTCACACAAATGTTTCCAGAAATAAGAAAGAAGGTCATCCAAGTATAGCTGTCGAGGAAAAGACAAATACCTCGAAATTGCAGCCTAGAAATATGCAGAATAAGAAAAAGGGTCATCAAAATTCCAAGCAAACCCTCCTCCCTACAGTCGTTTATCTGCTGTTTATACAATCGGAAATACCTGAAAACATACTTCTAGTTTGGCGTCATTGCCTCTAGTGCCTACGAACCTTTCCCAACCTCTTAGTCTTCTTACGCTTAGCTTCTAGGGTGAAATTTAACCGTTGTCAAATATTCAGAGTAAAATTTGCAACTTCAAAATTTGTGGGTCTGAATCACGGTTTATAGAAGTATCCAGTAAGTTTATCGCAGATCATTTCTGGTCTTCATTCTCGGTACGAACAAAAAGCTCCTCCCACTTCTTTTTGCATTAGCGGGTTAGTCTGTTTCCGTCAATCAATGAGAAATGGTTACAAAGTGCATTATTCGTAATAGCGGGTTTCCACTTGTTTCGTGTCCAAGAGAAATCTGACTTGTCTACCCATGAAAAGATCTAATGCCGCTTATGTTCCTATCTGCAAAAACGTTCTCTGGAGCACTCACACCTTGGTCCGTGTTTTTATAATGGGTGAGATAGGGTATGATCATACTGCTAATTCTATAGACTGTGGTCTGAATGAAGAATCGGAGTAGGAGTCAGATTTGAATCTGCTAAAATTTTTGGAGTTAGAGTTTGGGAGTCTATTATGTCAGCCCTACGACCCTAGTAGAAAGTTCAGAACAGGGGCCTTTACCTAACTTGAAACATGGGCTGCGAATTCTTTTTCTGGGGGGGGGGGGGGGGTAGTGTCATTATTCTGAATGCAGTCAAATATGAAACACACTAAAGGGAAATATAAATGGTTGTTAAGAAGTAAAGCCTTTACAAGTTCTATGGGGGAGGGGGCTCATTCCGTTTGGCCAGTTTTGGAACCGCACTGACCCCCAGCCTTCTCTAAGTTGGCATCTTTGATCCGAAACTTTATTTGGCGGGTCTAACAGTTCTATAGACCAAGCTAATCGTAATATTCGGACTCGCAAGGGAAAACGTGCCAATTTTCCGAATATTAGGAATTTAATGTTGAGAGAGTGTGGATCAGAATTTTAGGCTTTGATAAGTCTGACGTAAAAAATCGACGGTGTTTTAGTAAATGGAGTATGCAGAGGCTGCTCTATGAATGCATTTTTGGTCTGTCCCACCAAAAAAAGTAACTTCAAAATATAACATTTTAAGGCTTCAAAGTTATCCCACATATTATCTATATTTGTCATTCATGTGAACAATATCTCAAATGGAATTAAGCTATGGTGTAAATTTGTTTTCCCTATTTTTTTGGCAGACCTGCTTGTCACCAGTGGCGTAGTTTTGTCAAAATCCGGTGGGGGGGGGGGGGGGGGTAAAATTGGAGCCAATTTTCCCAAATCAAGTTAAAATGACAGTAAAACCTGAAAAATGAGTCGTTTGGTACTATGAAAGTACCATATAGTACTATACAGATACTTTATAGTACTATAAAAGTATATACGTATATACTAAAAACTGATCCGTTTCTGTTGACGCTTGAATTATGCAGGCTTATGCTAGTTTTGACAAGATTTTTGAAAAACCAAATTTCAGCTGGGGGAGGGGGTGCGAACCGAGGCCTGGGAGGGGCAGTTGCCCCCCTGCCCCATAGAAAATTACGCCCCTGATTGTCACCGCCAATGAGTAGCTATGTTGTTCATAATATGTTGAACTTGCAGTGTCTGCGAACCCATAAATCAATCCTGAACTAGCCACATTATTGTCATCACTTCATTAATGGGTTAGATATATTTCAAAGTTCAAGTCACGAGTATATTAAGCTAGGTACACACATGATTGTATTGGGAGGGAAGGGGAGGGGGTATGTTTGGACCCCTCCCCGAAATTTTCGCCTGACTCGTAAAAAAGAAACAAAAATGCACATAAACAAATCTTTGATGACTTTACTTTGTTTCGTACCTCTCCCCCCCCGAATAAAGATCTTAGATACGGCCTTGGGTACACGCATCTTACTAGCCCATGTCAATAGTACGGCTAGTTACCCCTTCAGACTGTGATCATCAACTATAATAGACTCAAATGGTTTATTTTCAATATATTTTTTTATTATTATTATTTATTTATTTATTTAGACAATACAAGACTAACTACTTGAATTTTTCTTCTTCTGAGACGTCTTGTGGATTTTCCAAATACTTTGTTTCCTTGAATCATCTTTTTTAGTAATGGAAATGCGGTCAATTGATTTGCAGATAATCTGGCCTGTAAGCGAATTCACGAACTCCGACTATTATTATATTATTTCTTGATTAGGATACGTTAAAATAATTACCTTCATAGTACTAAAGGTAATGCCGTATCTAGTATTTTGTTGCGGGGGGGGGGGGTACAAAAACATTAAAAACGTATCAAAAATTTGTTTAAATACATTTTTGTTACGGTTTTACGAGTCAGACAAAAAAAATCCGGGGGGGGGGGGGTGGCATATAATTAATTACTAGTAAAAGCCGATTAAAATTGTAACGTAAGATTGCGTCCGAGGAAAAATTATTGCAGTTGATCCCTCTTCGGTTCGGTCCCTGATGACTATCCCTTTTTGAAGACTGGCTAAGTCTACGTAGACACAAGGGGTGGGGGGATAATTTTTTACATTAATAAAATGCGAATTTGTTCAAAATCGGTTGTTCACTGCATGGCCTTGGGACACGCCCTTCCTCGCCAAAAAAAAAATCCAGAATACCCCCCGAAAAAGTTTCTGGGTGCGTCCCCGAAAAAGTTTCTGGGTGCGTTTACTGGGTACAAGCCACATTACCAGCCACTGTTAAATGGGCTGTTAAAGAACCTAAGTAGTTAAATTAATCAATAAGTCTATTAATTAAGTCCGGTTTTAGCCCTTTTTTCTAAGCACAAAAAAGAAAATTCATTCTATTTTTTCCACTTTAAAATCATTAAATTAAATTAAAATCAAACATAAAAATCAAAACCCAACAACGTATCGATTTTCTCATTATCTTCTTTTGTTCGCTTTCATGGACTTGATTTATTTGACCCTTGAGTAATTCATGCAATGAGTAGCGGTAATGTACATGCCCCAGAATGATTTGTGATATTTGGCAAAAATCTGTATCCTGAACAGGTCCTGTAAATCTTTCGGCCTTTTTGGCTATTTTAAAACGAAACTAGGACTATGTTTTTTTTTCAAATTGTTAATGAAAGAATAGGAATTTGTTTAATATGCTTCTGCTATCTTAAAGAATTTTGAATAATGAAGTCTAAATTAAATCGTGTGGCTCTGTTTGTTGTTCCTCTGTATTTGATTTATCAATTTCTATGACAAATCCCTATTACACTCAAAACGTCACACCCTCTTTTATTTTAAAACAGTTTATGGAAGATTCCTATTTTTTATTTATTTATCCTTAGACGAAATTACACCAATATCATATATTTGTTAAAGAGAAGACGGATGTTGAAATATGGACTCGATCTTGTATCAGCCTTAGAAACGGGACTAAGGTCTTCTGCTATACCCTGAAGTATGAACATATCTTCTGAAATGTAATTGATTTAAAAAGAGAGACCCCCCCCCTCTTGGCGTGCCACTGATGATTTGCCTGCTTAAATTCCTTGTTATGCTTAATGTTTGCATTTTAAAAAGGGCACATATAGAGGGGGGTAGGGGTGCATTTGTCACCTAGACGTCGCAGAATGTATTTTTAAGTCAAATGTGACCCCCGCCCCAGATTTTGAAAAGTACCACTTTTGTATCTTCACTAAAAATCCCCCCCCCCATTCGCTGTATTTTCGTGAATCGGCAAAACTGAGTGTTTCGCTTCTGAAGAAAATCATAGAAAAAATACATTTTTCAGGCAATTCTATAAAGTTTGGCTTAAAAATGGATTTATGGTAATGGAACGCCCTGTCTCGAGTGATGGAAGAAAATCTGAATGAGCCCTGTGTCACTCTACCTGAAAGAAACTTATGAGCAACTTTGAGCTATGCACTGACTCTTTTTCATTTATTTTTTGATGCCACGTATCGATTTTTCTGTTGCTCAGCAACACCCTATTAATAAGCATTTTCATGAGTTTGAATTTTTATATTTACAGCTATGTTTACTGATAGTTCTTTATTCATGGATGCAATATCGGCTGGGGCCAAACCCGAGAAGAAACGAAAACTGAAACCTAATGAAAGTGAGAAAGAGCACAAGAAAGAAGAAGTAAAGGAAGAGAAGACGTCAATAAAACCAGAAGAACCAGAAGTGTCCCCGAAGGAAGAAGAGAAAATGGATACAGCCCCTCCGCCAGTTAAGCCTCAGTTTAAGGTAAAGCAACTTTATTTAGAATCTAAAATATTATTTTTTTTTT
>JAQQPU010017965.1:0-13895 GCA_029168905.1 Artemia sp. Kazakhstan ARC1039
CAAGTTACACTCTGCATAGAAATCATAGACTTCGTGCCAATCAATATCGAAAAACTAAAGCCTTTTACCCATTGGATATAATGCAAGCAGATCTCCTGACTCTAGATGAGCTTCAAAGACGTCACAATACACCGTACAAGTACATTCTACTTGCAATCAGTGTTTTTAGTCGCTATGCATATGCAATTCCATTGCGATCAAAGAGAGGTGTTGAAGTTGCTCAGGCCATTGAAAGTATTCTCGAAAAGGATTCATATAAAAAAATTCAAACGGATCGCGGTAGTGAATTTGTTAATCCTCATGTTGCAAAAGTACTAGAGAAATATAGTACACTGCTCTATCATAGTCACAGTCCTATAAAGGCTGCATTGGCCGAACGATTGATAAGAACTATTCGACTTTTAATTTCAAGATATTGTACATTGAAAAATACGCCGGCTTTTATTCATGATCTAGATAAAATCATGTTGATTTATAATCAACGACCTCATCGATCATTGTCCAACTCTTCACCAACGGAAGTTCATCATTCGGATCATAATACAATTGACACCTTTCTTAAACAATATTCCAATGAATCAAAAGTCAAGAAGAAGAAAAATAAATTCAAGGTTGGTGATACTGTTCGAATTAATAGAACAACTAATGTTTTTGAAAAGGGGAATTACTTGTGGTCCACTGAACTTTTTAAAGTGGCAAAAATCCTAGACACTAAACCCATAACTTATCGCCTGCGTGATACCAAAGATGAAGAGATTCTCGGCGGCTTTTATGACTATGAATTGCAAAAAGTTAAAAATGCTAGTGAAATCTATCAAATTGAAAAGATATTAAAGACACGTACTCGCGGGGGTAAGAAACAGTTACTTGTTCGCTGGCTAGGATACAACTCTGATTTTGATTCTTGGATTGGTGTTGAAGATATTGACAATGCCCAATGATTTCTATGTAACTTTCATGTCCAACGTTTCCGATCCTCTCTACAATGACTTGAATACGACAAGTGATTTTTGGACAAAACTCTCACCCGCCATCAAATTTGACGGTGCATATGAAGTGGCCCTTGTCGACTGTATCCTCAAAAATACCTATGACATCCTGAGAAAGGATCGTAAATATGAAATAAAAATACGACCGTTTGAATTCGGTGATGAAGGTGCAATGGCAACTTTTGACTCTAATCAGTACCCTATTGCTAACATCCCCTACAGGGAATACAATAACATGCATGAACTGTGTCGAGTTATCAACAAAAAAATTGCAAGTCGAAAAAAAGGTGGTTTCACTTTCAATTACTCGACGGAACAAAGGAGAATTTATATTACCAATCCATTTGAGAATGAAAGAATTTTCCTCAATGAGAATTTACGTGAGGTTCTTGGTTTTAAAAAACGTATTATTAGGACAGAAAATTTCA
The DNA here is from genome assembly GCA_029168905.1 of Artemia sp. Kazakhstan ARC1039. Taxonomy (NCBI): domain Eukaryota; kingdom Metazoa; phylum Arthropoda; class Branchiopoda; order Anostraca; family Artemiidae; genus Artemia; species Artemia sp. Kazakhstan ARC1039. The sequence goes on from JAQQPU010017965.1 coordinate 1,418, forward strand.
GTGGTAGTGACCAAGTTATCTATGCAGACTATGCACCCAGCTTCTCCACGGACACTTGTATATTTCTCTACGCTTCATTTGTGGAAACATCTCGGGTTGGTAATTCAAATGTTCCCCTCCTACGAGTTCTTGAACGAAAAACCAATCAAGAACATGTTCACCACTACAATATAAAGCATCTTCAGTATATTCCCGTAAACACTTCCTATTTGGAACTCTGTCAGTTAACACTAAGAACCGAATTAGGTGATCCAATAGCAATTTCAAAAGGCCTAGCAGTGATTACATGTCATTTTCGACCTATTGTCAACGACAAAGACGGTACAATCACCTAAAAAATGAACAATAGAAGAATTCCATTTGTCTGTCCCGATATTGACTGTTATGTTGGTGCTTTGAGTCCACGTCAAATAGGCAATGGATTGGACTACTACAAGGGGCGTACTACAATGTCTGGCTATGGTCTTGGTAGCTGGTTTGCTAAGCTATTTCGTTCTGCACTACCCCTTGCCAGAAAATATCTTGTACCTGCTGCATCAAATTTTGCTGCCTCCACACTACAGGACTGGGGGTCGGGCAAGAATTTCAAGGAGAGTGTTAAAGAAAATATTAGATCTTCAGCAAGAGCCGTTGGCGAACAATTAAAATCTCGACAAAATGGGGAGGGATTGAAAAGGATGCGTTCGCGTCATTCACTCATCAGTCTCCACCCAGGCAGGAAGCAAAGGACATCAACAAGGACTTTGAGAAATAAAACAACAAAGACCAATAAGCAGCAGAAGAAGAAGAAGAAGAAGAAGAAGATTGTTAGATCAAAGAAGGATTTCTTCTCTTAAGATGACTTATCTCCCTCACAAGGAATCATATCCATCAATCACTTCCTCATTGAATCTATTCAATGCTGAAAATGTTGATGTCAGTGTCAAGTATGGCTACTATGAACAATTTCACCCTCAACAACCTCTCTCGGAAAATATACACTTTCAAATATTTTCCAATGAAGACTATTTCATTGATTTGTCGTCAACATTTATTGATCTAAATGTTGTGGTGAAGAAAAAGTCAGATAATACAACTCCAAATGCCGGCGATGGTCTCTCCTATGAAAACTGTATTCTACACAACCTATTCAAACAAATTAATGTATTTATTAATGGGACATTGGTGAGCACTAGCAATAATTTATCCAACTATGCAAGCTACATACAATTTATGATGATGACGCCAAAGGCGTACAAGGAGATGAGAGGACAATCATTGGGTTATGAATATCGAACAGGTGTTGATACTGACGGTGAGTTGACTACAGCAGTGACCCAGGAGTATCATCTAGTTGGAAAATTAAATCATGAGATATTCAATATATCCCAATGGTTACCCCCCAATGTCAAGATTGACATAAAGTTACAGATGGCCCCATCGAATTTCATTCTGAGAAAAACACTTCCTGCAGCACCCGATGCAAATGTTATTATCACATCGGCAATTCTCCACGTCCGAAAACAACAAGTTATGAGCTCTGTTGCATTGGCAGTGGAAAAGCTAAGAGCCAATGGTAACAACATTAAACTTCTTGTCCCTCATACAATCACCAATCAACGTCACATTGCCACCGGTTCTCGTAGCTATAGCGATTCATCATTTATCAATGGAGAAATCCCATCAAAATTGGCTTTGACCTTTGTGAAGAGTGGCAGCGCCGTTGGATCCTGGACTGAATCCCCCCATGATTTTAATTTTTTCGGTCTATCTAGCCTTGTGTGCAAAGTGAATGGTATTCCACTGTACACTCTATCATTTGACAAAAAATCCTATAGAACTCTGTACGAGTTGACCATGCAATCCCTAGATCATGACTCTCAACTATTTGAAAATGGAATAACTGAATCAATGTTTTCAAAAAATCATGGGGTTATTGTTTTGGACTTGTCAGGCACACAGGATATGAGCATAGTACGAACTGGGAATGTACGTTTAGAGTGTACATTTGCCGATGCTCTGACTGAGAGTATCACGCTAATATCACTGAGTCAATTTGAAACCTATTGGGAAATCACACCCGACGGCAGTGTTCTACTAGACCTTGCACCATGAACACAAATCAAATAATCAATGTATTTAGTATGGACCCATACATGTCCCAATACAAGTCCTATTGCATACCCTCGGACTTCATTGAAAAAATTCCAAGTGTTAACAATACCCTAATCATTGTTAATAGCAGTCCATCGACTTTGAAGACTGGTCATTGGCTATGCATCTTTCAAACAGCGAAGAATATTGAATTTTTTGATCCTCTTGGCCTATCGTATAAATTCTATGTTCCATACATCAGCAACTTTATTGAAAGCAGTGTGAAAACCATTATTCAAAATCAACGAAGAGTACAGGATTTAACAACTAAGACATGTGGCTTTCATGCACTACTCTTTTTCATGTTCAGATGTCGTGGCTACACCTACAAGCAGTTTCTCAACATCTACGTTGACTTACCTCAATTGAACGACTTTCTAGTGGAGAATATACTTACAAGTGTATTTAATATTGATTTTAGTGCCCTAAGAATAAAATGTTCTAAAGATGTATGTGAAATTGTTTATTAATAAAAAAAAAAATTATATACATGATAAAACGACTTTTCTACTCTTTAGATTTCATCCACTACTAGGTATTTGTCAACGACAACTAGTGCAGGTAGATTATTTGAATTCACAGTGTACTGATTCTGATGTACTGCAATGTCAGGGTCACATTTTCTACAGTAGAGTGTGACTTCACTCTTGTCATATCTCTTTGTATAGTCAATGATACTATTCGCATTCATTCTATAGAATTCACATGTTTCAATTTGTGTATTTGAAGCAATTTCACAAACAGTGTCCTCAAGTGTCGAATCACATTCTGTCACTGCCAAATAAAAATCAGTGGGCTTATAATCATAACACCCAGTGTCTTCACAACAATGACGTAGAAACCATATTCTCTTGTTGTTCCAACAGTTGAATCGTTGACCTGGTTCCTCCTCCCAGAACAATCTAAAACCACGACGATACCAATCTCGTAGCAATAAACTAAAATCCCGGTTAGGATTCTTTCCAATCATACCGGGATATGTACTCTCCCATTGCTTACATTTTTCATAATGACAATTGGAGCATAGGTGGCCTCTAGGATGAGAGTCACACACCTCTTCAAGACAGGAATTACAACCTTTAATTTGTACAGCATATCCTCTATGCAATTTACACGGGTTGCATAATCTACACTTTTCATCATACTCCTCAATCATTGTGCAATTCTCACATGATGACCAACTGCCCAGTGAGTACATACATAGTGGACATGTATGGAACATTTTGTCATGTGTTGACGCTCTCACTGCCACAATGAAACTGAGCTAGCAACATCAAAAAATTGCCTGAGATAGAGAGAGAGAGAGAGAGGAGTAAATCATCCTTGAGCACCATCTTTCTTATGAAAAAAAAAAGTCCTAAATTTCTAAAAACTAATGTTTAAAAGCATATCCACAATATCATTTTGCTGTGTCGTGATCAATATATCAATAAATTGTGTAAATGCATTTGGACCACGATGTAGAAGCTTCATACAATAGTCTAATGATGGAGAATCAGTTTTCATTATATCGACAAGCATCCCCCGAGAAAATATCTTCCTTTGAATAGACAACTCTAGAAAATCATCATCTAGAATCAAACGTTTTTCCATAAGAATTAGATTCCTCATGATTCGATCTTTCTCGAATCTATCCATTTTTTAGAGTCCTAACTCTCTCACAACCAACTTCAGACTAATCAGAATCTCTTTTTGTACTCAAAATATACGCTAGTCTACTATAGAAAAAAAAGAAAAAATATCATTGATTTAGAAACAGTTTTATTGAACATAATTACAATAATAATATTCACTGATGCATTTTGTTCTCATCAATATATTTCGATAGAACATCTAATGCTGACCGAAGTTTATTTATATGGAGAATATTTACTTTTCCAGCAAAACACAGCTGTTCCTCCTGCTTAAATTTGCTTAATGATATCACGTATCTAGCATACATAGTGTCCCATTCAAGACATAGTCTACAGCCAGCAGTTATTTCCACAGCCACATTGGGTACTCGTATATCGTTGCTGCTGCTGCTGTCGGTTCCATCATTAATCTCCAATAGTGTAAATGCACCACTCATTTTTTTCTCCACTAATATCCTCTCAAATAAAAACTATTCTCTTTGAATCCAATTCTCTTACTAATATGAATTGTAGTGAAAACCATTCCTTTTATTCAAATCTTAATCACCAATCAAGTTATACATGTTCCTCTTGGCAAAGAGTGTGATGACCTGTAACTACTAGAAAAACCTGTTTGGTACGGGGGCGTCGTAGAAATGGAATGTCATCTGAGGGAGCTCTGAATCTCTTTGAAAAGGTGTAATGTTCCTCTAGAATAGGACTACTAGAAGAACCTGTTTGTACGGGGGCGTCGTAGAAATGGAATCTCTTACCCTACTCATACGCACTATTGATACGAGGGTCAAAGCCAGATTATAAGCACTGCTTATCAAAGGATCTGATGGGGATTGTATGCACTGCTGACCAAAGGGGGGTCGGAGACGGCGTATACACACCATTGACTGAAGGATTCCCGAATGATTGTGAGTTAAAAGAGTTAACAAACTCGGATATTAAAAAATTTGTGTGGAGGGGGAAGGGCCACAGTTCCGGCTCTCCAGTGATATAGACTGGAAATTCTTGTATGACTGATAAGAATAAGGCGTAACATACGTGCCGTTGAACATAGTGGGTCTGACACGGAGCGTGGATAGGGCTGAACAAAGTGGTGGGGTCCTCAGTTTTGATCCAAGGGGTTTGAACACAGAGCGTTTACATGGCTGACCAAAGCGGATTGGTGACAGGGGATAGGTAAACAACCAAATGAGGTTCGAAACGGAGCATACGCATCATAGACAACAGGTTCTCGAGTGATTTTAATTCAAAAGAGGTACAACCCACTTATGTTTGCAAATACAGGCGGGTAGAAGGTGATATATCCAGATTTGAACTAATGTGCCAATAAAGCTTCTGTTTTACACGGGCTATTTGTAAATTTGTGGGACCAGCTCTGGGGCCTTATTTATTATGTCACCCTCCTCCCCTAACCCAGAAACATTTTTCGGATCTTTTGGCAGTTCTGGTTACGAATGTATCTCGGAACTTTCATCTTACGCCATTTTGGGACAAGGGAGGCCCACGGAGCAGTGATGGGGTGGCAGGCTGCCTTCCAAAAGGTTTCGAATCTTAAAAAGAGCACTAGAAATAAGGACTTGCTATCAAGTGAGCCCTATCCTAACTTTCAAAGATAATTTGTACTATATAATAAACACTAGAAAACACATGGAAGACACATCGCTCTTTACTAACTCAATGCTATTGCGTGGACAACGATATCGAGGGCTGTCTGTTACAATCCTTTTTCTCACTATTACATGCAGTACCGACGAAATAAGATCTTTATATGGTCAATAAATCCACAGAATTTCAGCATTTGATTAACCACAGTTCGTGGTAACGAACTGTAAGTAAGGAGCGACCCGGCCCAATAGTAACTGACACTCTAAGAGTTTTGAAACCAATAGATGCATCAAAAGAATCAGATTTTTATGCTGATTTCAAATATATAAGTTTCATCAAGTTTAGTCTTACCCATCAAAAGTTACGCGCCTGAGAAAATTTGCCTTATTTTCGAAAATAGGAGGAAACACCCCCTAAACGTCATAGAAATTTAATGAAAATCACACCATACGATTCGGCGTATCAGAGAACCATATTATAGAAGTTTCAAGCTCCTATCTGCAAAAATGAGGAATTTTGTAATTTTGCCAGAAGAAAGATCACGGATGCGTGTTTATTTGTTTTTTTTTTTTTTTTCATGGGTGATCGTGTCGACCCAGTGGTCCTAGAAAATCGCGGAAGGCTCATTCAAACTTAAAAGTTAAAAATTAAAATTAAAAGTTCTAGTGCTCTTTTCATGTGACCAAAAAATATAGGACAACTAAGCCCCCTCCCACGCTCATTTTTTCCCCAAAGTCACCCAATCAAAATTTTGAGATAGCTATTTTGTTCAGCATGATCGAAAAATACAATAACTATGTCTTCGAGGATGAATTAATCCCCCACAGTCCCCGGGGGAAGGTCTGCAAGTTATAAACTTTGCCCAATGTTTACATATAGTATTGGTTATTGGGAAGTATACAGAAGTTTTCAGGGATGATTTTTCTGGTAGTTGGGGGGATTGGTCTTTCCATGTAGGAAGATTTCATGGGGGAAGGGACATTGCTATGAAGGGGGCGCCGGATTTCCCAGTATTATTAAAAAAAAAACGACAGAAGTTAAATAAAAAAAAAACAATGTTTTCAACTGAAAGTAAGGAGCAACTTTAAAACTTAAAACCAACAGAAATTATTGCGTATATGATTGGGTTCGCCCCCTAGTCATTACCTTGCTCTTTACGATAAAGTTTTTTTTGTACTTTCATCAGGGTTATTTATTCTAATTAACGGCCTTTGTGATTAAGAGGTCATTCTTAAAGAATTGGAGCAAAATTTGGAATTTAGCGTAAAGAGCGAGGTACTGACTAGGGGGCAAGCCCCTAATATACGTAATAAAAGTTTACGAATATAGAAGTTCGTTGCGTAAGTTAATTCGCAAATTACGTCAGATCAAAATTTCGAGAAAGCCATTAAGCCAAAAAAAAAGTAAAATTAATACGCAAATTTCGTTTTAATTATTCATGTACGGCGAGCCAAAATCAAAGCTACATTAATTCAAAAACGTTCCGAATTCAATAAAAAACAACAACAAGTTTTTTCACTGAAAGTAAGGAGCGACATTAAAACTTAAAACGAACAGAAATCATTCCGTATATGAAAGGGGCTTTCCCCTCCTAAACGCCTCACTCTTTAGGCTAAAGTTTGAATCTGTCTCACAACTTTATTTTTTATAACAATAAAAAACTTTAGCGTAAAGAGCGAGGCGTTGAGGAGGGAACAGCCCCTTTCGTATACGGAATAATTTCTGTTCGTTATAAGTTTTGAATGTCGCTCCTTACTTTCAGTTAAAAAAAACTTGTTTTTTTTTAAATTTAATTTATTAATAGATTGCTATAGAAATGAGTGATGGTTGGAAGAATTATTATTTTACCGTTTCACCTTACATAACATAACTGTAAGTTGTCATTTAGCCACAAATTAAGCAAGGCAGTCGAAGAAAGTTGAGTCTATAGTTACCCCCGATGTACCTAGCATCGCCTTTGGACCGCTTTCTTATAAATTCCAGAAACTTTCAATTGGATTAAAGTTATGGGAATTTTCTAGCTACAGTTGACAATCAGGTCTATAGTAATTTTGGAACTCTGTGAAGCCTTTTTTTGCAGTCTTAAATGTGGCTGGGTCTCTCGCTAAACCAATCACCAAATTCCTTTTCTCTACAACAGTTATATATGTGTAAAAGAAATATTGGCGAGCCGAAGCAAACCCCACACCTCACTGTTACAACTGACTTTACCACTAGTCAGTTTTAAAGGCTATATACATTATTCTGATGTTGCCAGTTATCATGACGCCCTACTATAATAAAGGCAAAGCGGAATAATGATACTAATTTTATGTGGTAGAGCTAGTTTTTTTCTAGTCGCTTTTAAAGATTTTTGTCGGCACTGTACATTCAATTATGTCGACACTGTATATTTAATTAAACCACAATGTGGCTTCAGAATAAAATTTCCTTAAATTGATATCTGATGCTGAAGGGAAGGGAATCTCTAAGAAAATAATAACTATTTTCACAACCCCCACCAAATTCTTGGAAAATTCTCCATTCCTCTCTGCGGTTAGAAATAGCATATTGGACGCACGGGGTATGGCGTGGGGATTTTAACCCCTCCTCGAAATCAACGGTTGGATCATTTAGGCATAACGAAAATGGTATGCATAAACACCACGGAAAGTTTTCGAAATAAGAGAAAAAACAGTATTTTTAAGATATTGGTACACCACTGGCAAATGTAGTTCAATCTGTTATGAAAAGTAGAGAATATTTTTAATTGTATTAAATGGCCGTATTTACTTAACTCAATCCTGAGAATAATCATAAAAATTGAAATAACCCACAGAAAATTAATTATTACTACAATCAAACGTAGTTTTCAAATACGAGTTTCAACGAACAATAACACAAGTAGTGACAAGACTGATACCGAAATAATACAACATTCAATTTTTTTTGCTTGTATTCCCAAAAAAGGCGTCACATCAAGTTTCGTCAAATAAAACAAAGAAGAACTAAAAAGTGCAGCACATAAAGAAAAACAAAAAATTAGCTATACAAGTAAGAAAACACCTACCCAGTGACTCTGTGTGCTTGTCTATGACATGCTGCCTCCAATCAGCACGCTTTTTATAAATCTCGCCACATTCTGAACAATGAAATTCACCTTTGGGGGCTGTACATAACATTTTCCTTTGATTATGGCGAATCAATTTCGATTTGTCGTTAAATATAAGTCCGCACAAAAGGCACGGATACTCCAAGCATTTTTGAGAGGTACGCTCAACATATGCCATCCCTTCTCGTGCTTTCGCTTGCTCCTCTGTTAAAAATAAATAAATATAATAATTAAGATGAGAGTAAATTACAAAGGCATGTATTTCAATTAACCTATTTCCAAAATTTAAATTCACTAAGTGTTGAATAAATCATAATGAAAAAATACACAAAAAATACATGATTTTATTTAATTTCCGTTGCAGTGAACAATCTGTAAACAATCCGATTATGAACAACCATGTTCATAATCGTAGTTATGCTTAGATGGATTTTGTAGAACAAGGGCTCGATAAAAATCTACAGGTCCCTTTACGAGAGCCGAAGGCCTGAGCTGCTAAACAAAGCGAGGCCCCCCGGTTCAGAAACCTTTTGAAAACACGCATTAACCTAACTTATCAAATCCAGAACTGTCTTACGAACACGTACACTAGAGTGGGAGTCTTGGGGCCCATCTCAACCCGAAATATCATTACTTTTTCGATTCTACTTATAATTCCTTTAATTCTTTATACAACACGTCACTCGAATATGACGTTTTTTGTGTAACTATTTGCGTTTTTAAAAGGTAAGGAAAGACATTTCCTGCCCGAAAAGCTGAAACTCTCCAAAATCTGTGGCAACACTGGCAAGCATTGTTTCTTATTAACGAATAAAGATCTACTTTGTTTCTTATAGTAGAAGTAAATATGGTCTTTGTTTCTTCGTTAAGTTCATATGAAATCGTTAGAGTTGAATTTAACTGCCCATGTTATGTGTATCCTGCTGAGCCGGGGAGGGTTTACGATTTATTCATTGATTGTATATATTTGTACATAAAAGAGAAATGGAAAAGTGTACGTTTGAATGAACCTAATAACTACAAAGTTAAAAATTATGTTTTTTGTTTTCTTTACATAGTTCCCGAGATAAACCAAAACCGAGTGAGGCGTTGGCTCACTCCTGGATAGGTGATCCATCCTTCAATTTACACAATTTAAAAACATACTTTTTTTGTTAAATAGTTTTGTATATCGGCTAAACCCAAGTAAGAAGCTGGCAACTCCCTGAAGTTGCCAACAGGCATTTCCCCCGGGCGCTGGCAAGCCTAGCTACGCTCCTAGTGGCGCATGTTAGGATATGTCAAAAATTGAAGGGAGACTTAGGTTTACTACTTTGGACAAAACTAAAACGACCCCTCCCCCCTAATTTTGTGACTAAATAGACGTGCTATTTCCCATTTTATTTTGTATCTAGGGATCCTAATATTGAGAAAAAAGCTAAAAAAGAAGGAGGTATGACTTTGACACTTCCAAATGACATACCCTACAAAATCTAGACCCTTCACAGCAAACTTAATGAAAGTTCTTAAGAATGAAGTATAATTTGCAGCAGAAATCGTGGCTGAAATACACTTCAGTCAAAATTTTACAAGAATTGAAAGATAAACATATTCCTCAATTACCAATACAATTAATTCCTATCTTTGATGTCAGAATTAAATTTTGCTAAATCCGAAATGCATTCTATTTCATCAAATTTTAAGAATCGCAGGGCTTCTTCTTCTTCGATCCCCATTTACCTCCATGCACTTTATAAGCATACTTTCTAACAAAACAGCTGATGAATAAGTCTCTCTCGTAATGTTTTTTTTTTTTAATTTACAAATGGTTTTCAGACTTCTTGTAGGTATGATAGTCTTTAGGGAGCTCCAAAATAATGTGGGAGGTTAAGGTCTGTGGCATTTTGCATCCATCGAAAGTCGGTCTCGAGATTGCCTTTGGCCACCAAAAATCCCTTTCAGCCAATGCCAGAATGAATTTGAGCTGCGGAGGATTGCTCTGTCATAGTAGAACCAGAACACCATTATAAGCGACCCTGCTAGCGCTTTCATTTCGAAATGGAGGTGATTTTCACTTACGATTGATTACCTTTCATTAGAAATCAAGCTTATATGAAATTTCGTTAAATTAAATTGCTTCGCAGCTGGCAAGGCCGACTGCAACAATAGTCATGACGTTTAAATAGGAAGGATGGACAGCATATTGTCATCTGACTATACTGCCATACTAAGGATAAAATACGGTTTGAAACCCGAACTTGGTGAATAACCATTTTTAAATGCCGTCGAAATTGAAATATTCGACTGTCGATGCCGTCGACCAAATATTCGTCACTCCATTTTGGAAGCCTGCATCCGGGCATTTTTTTTTCTGGACTTGATCCACTTTAATACCAACCAAAATCCAGATAAATAGCACAGATGGAAAATTGGTTGGAAAAGCCTTGATGCATTTCGATGATCGAATATGACGCAATTTTTACTAACTAGGAATATACATTATATACTGGATACATTTATTTCAAAACTGCCGATTCTGTCAAACTTGTTTTTACTACCAACGCAAATAATTAGTTACAGTCAAGGCCGTACTCAGGATTTTTTTTCGGAGGGGATTTTAATGAATTTTTTTTTGGGGGGGGGGAGGGGGGTTTACACAAAAAAAAACTCAAAAACGCATACAAAATTTGTTTATCTCCATTTTTGTTACGTTTTTACGAGTCAAGACAAACATTTCGGGGGGGGGGGGGGGCAAACCCCCTAACCCCCCCTGGATACGGCCTTGGTTACAGTAATGATAAAATTATCTTACTGTCAGCTGAAAAACAGCTCAAATTGAAGAAGCATAAAGTACCAATACGTTTTCTTGTGTTTTGACTTGTTTACGGCAGCCGGTGAAACAAAACGTCTTCAAAATCAAGTGCGTACTGACCCAGTCGACCAGGTTTGAGTCTAGCAAAATTTCAAGGCCATATCCAGGGGGAGGGGTTACCCGGTTTGACCCCCCCCCCCCGAAATTTTTGACCGAGTCGAAAATTAGTCAAAAAATTCCTGTAAAGACAAAACCTTACCAGAAAAAAATATGCTCCCACACTAAATCCTATTGCATTTTGTGGGTAAACGGTTCTGATCAGCTTACGCAAGATGTTAGACAAAGTCCACGGGAAAAAATCGGGTAAACCCCCCCCCCCGAACAAAAATCCTGGATCCGCTCTTGCAAAATTTGTTTTCACAAAATGCCCTTCTTCTACAATTTTAAGGAATTAAATGCCTGTCTGAACAATATATATATACCTGCGAACAGGGGGAGAGGGACTAAGGGAAAGCTCCAGGAAACTGGCCCAAAGAACACCCAGAAAAAAGTATCCTAAAAACAAACGGTAATTATGTATTAGCAGGTACCCACGCGAGAAGTCAAGTTTGGTTAATGCTAATGAAATAAAACAAAATATGATGAAAATATAATTAAAAACAAATTTGGGCTATATATTTGCACATTAGGGGGGGTGGGGTTAAAGCATAGCATATATTAAATATGTAATCTAACCTAAACTAACCTAACCGAGGTACCTTTTTTCTCCCCTAAGCCCCAAAAAACAATAGTTTAAATATTGTAAACGCAATGACAAACCACGCTTTGCGATCCATTTATCTATTGACAGATACCCGTTTGACTAGTTTCCTTTAGCACAATATATCGCATGGGTACCAGCTAATGCATAAGTACCCGGACAATCTTATTAAGCAAAAATTATATAATATATTTGGTCCCCTGGTATACAAATTATTATTGTAATTTTTCTGCCGCAATGCGTAGCATTTAATGCGAATTAATTAAGAATCCAAAACGTACTTCATAGCTATGAGACGGGAAGGTCTTTATCCTACCACTCAGAATCGATTTATTTGTCAAAAAACAAAATGCTTTCTGAAAATCCTCTTTATAATGCTCAAGGCTTTCAACCTTCAGGCTTTCTAATTTCAGTCAGCAGAGGATTACGATCCTTAATAGAGATAGAAATAAAAACAATAAAGCAATAGG
>JAQQPU010017966.1:0-18014 GCA_029168905.1 Artemia sp. Kazakhstan ARC1039
AAAAAAAACTCTAAGCTAAGACTCTAAGCTAAAACTCAAAACTCTTAACTAAAACTTAGCCAAACTATAACTTTAAGCAAAACTCTAGGCTATGACTCTAAGCTAAAACTCTAAATTCTTAACTGTAACTAAACTAAACTTCCACTCTATCTAAAACTCTATGCTAAAACTCTAAGGTAAAACTCTAAACTCTTAACTAAAACTAAACTACACAATAAGTCTAACTTAAACTCTAAGCTAAGACTCTAAGCTAAAACTACAAACTCTTAACTAAAACTAAACCAAACTAAAACTCCAACAAAAACTCAACGGTAAAACATCAAACTCTTAACTAAAATTAAACTAAACTAGAACTTCAACAAAAACTCTAAGCTAAGACTCTAAGCTAAAACATTCTATACTTTTAACTAAAACTAAAGCAAGGGCTGGGTGGTCCTTTGGGAGCCCGGAGAGAGCCTTTGTGGGTCTGGAGGCCCTTGAGGACCGATTGGTCCTTTGGGACCCCGGTGGTCTTTTGGGGACCGGGGGGAGGGCCTTTGGGGGGCCCGGGGAGGGCCTTTGGGGGTCTGGGGGCCCTTGAGCGCCGATTGGTCCTTTGGGAGCCCGGTGGACCTTTGGGGACCGGGGGAGGGCCTTTGGGGGTCCGGGGGCCAGTTGGGAGCCTGTGGGACATTTAGGGACCGGGTGAAGGCCTTTGGGACCCCGGTGGTCTTTTGGGAGCTCGATGGGCCTTTGGTGGCCCGGGGAGGGCCTTTGGGGGTCTGGGGAGGGCCTTTGGGGGTCTGGGGGCCCTTTGGGAGCTTGGGGGACCTTTGAGTACCGGGGCTTCCTTCGGGGTTGGGGTATGGGGGATTGGAACCCTTTTGGGTTGGGGTAGAGGACGTCACAACACTGTTCAAATGGAACTTGTGTATTATAACGACCACAGAGTTTCACCCTCAAATTCTCTTCTAAAATCTCTTCAAAAATCATATTTTAAAATGTCTCTAACTGTTTCACCGAAATAATTCCCTAAAATAATAATTTGTTCTGAAAAGATATAATAAAGCCTTAAAAAGTATTATAATGGGTACTCAGGAGCCTTTGGGGGCGCCGGGGGCCCTTTGGAAGCCCAGAGAACCTTTGAGGACTGGGGGCTTCCTTCGGGGTTGGGTTGGGGGGGTTGGAACCCTTTGGGGTTGGGGTAGAGGACCTCACAACAATGTTCAAATGGAGCTTGTGTATTATAACGACCACAGAGTTTAACCATTAAATTCTCTTCTAAAACCTTTTCTAAAATCATCTTTTATAATGTCTCTAACTGTTTCGCCGAAATAATTCCATAAAATGGCTAAAACGGTTTCGCCAAAATTATCCCTAAACGTGATTTCAGCGAGTTCCTCTTGTTTGGCATCTCTGTGCTGTCACATTTCAAATTACAAAGAAACCCTTTCGTGAAACAATCTCTTCATTGCTAAGATCAAAACATTCGCTCGGGAGTCAATTCTCTTTAGAAACAACAAATTAATACCCCTTTCATGTCAATCAATCAATCATGACATCATCTGTCATGTGTGATCTAAACTTTGCCCGGAGACATTCTCTTGGTAGAACTCCAAATACGTTAATTAACTTTACGTCATCTGTCAGACATTAATTAAACCTTGCCCGGAAACAATTTGATTAATGACTGACAGCACAGGTGTTCCCCAGAAACTCATAACATTTGGCTCGGAAACAACAAATATTGGAAACACGCGATCTGACTGTTTCCCGGAAACTCATATCATTTGCATTGAACAACAACAGCAAGGAAGTGTCATTAACTTTGCCTCGAACAACAACAGGAAGGAAATGTCATTAACTTTGCCCGGAAACGATTTGGTTAATGACTCAATAAACCATGAAAGTGACAAAATTCCTGTTTTTCAAATTCTCACTGACAAAGTCCATAAAAACAGACATAAATGTGACAAAGTTCCTGTTTTTTCAAATTCTCACTGACAAAGTCCATAAAAACATACAAAAATGTGACAAAGTTCCTGTTTTTTCAAATTCTCACTGACAAAAACCTTAAAACATCCATGAAAAACATCAAATAAATCGACCAACACACATAACCATCCATGAATTATGTAAAAAAAGTTATAGGTGGCAGCAGGGGTGTCGCCCTGGAGTTATAGGGTCATCTCTACTATTGTATAGGTTATTGGGAAGTATACAGAAGTTTTCAGGGGGGATTTTTTTCCTAGTGTGGGGAGGGGGTCGGGATATTCTGTAGGAGGATCTTTCAATTGATAAAATTTTCATTGGGAAGGGAAATTGCTATGAAAGGGTTGCCCGGATTCCCCAGCATTATTTATAAAAACGATAAGAAATCAAATCAAAAAAATATTTTCAGTTTTTCAACTGAAAATAAGGAACATCATCAAAAACTTAAAATGAACAGTAATTATTACGTATATGATTGGGTTCGCCCCCCTAGTCATTACCTCACTCTTTATACTAATTTTTTTTTGTACTTTCATCAGAGCTATTTATTCTAATTAACAGCCTTTGGGATTAAGGGGTCATTCTTAAAGAATTAGAACAAAATAACAACTGTAGCATAAAGAGTGAGGTATTAACTAGGGGGCAAACCCACTAATATACATAATAAAAATATACGAATATAGAAATTCGTTACGTAAGTTAATTCGTAAGTTATGTCAAATCAAAATTTCGAGAAAGCCATTTAATAAAAAAAAGAGTAAAATTAATATGCAGATTTCGTTCAAATTATTCATGTATGGTTAGCCAAAATTATAGCTGCATTAATTCAAAAACGTTCATAAATAAAAAAAAACAAGTTTTTTTTAACTGAAAGTAAGGAGCGACATTAAAACTTAAAACGAACAGAAATTGTTCCGTATATGAAAGGGGCTGTCCCTTCCTCAATGCCTAGATCCTTACGCTAAAGTTTGACTCTGTCTCACAATATTTATTTTTTAAAACAATAAAAAACTTTACCGTAAAGAGCGAGGTGTTAAGGAGGGGACAGCCCCTTTCATGCACGGAATAATTTCTGTTCGTTTTAAGTTTTAATGTCGCTCCTTACTTTCATTTAAAAAAAAATGTTTTTTATTTAATTATAGTAAAATAAAAAACTCTGCATTTCTTAGTAATATGAAATTTCCTGATTCAAAAAGGAAGAACCAGAAGAAACTGAAAATCTCTGAAGAAATGTCTTCGGATTAAAAAACTTTCAGTCTTGATAAAAAACTTCCAGACCAGCATAATAAAAGTATATGGGGCACAAACATCAACTTATAGAGCCTTCCTAGACTCTACAGCCTAGAGTAGAATAGAATTTATTTTGCGCTAAAAGTCCATAGGTCATGGCAAAACATATAAAAAAAAGAACAATTACATTGAAATTACACAAATCCTAATATAATCCTATAGAAATCTGCTTCAATGGTTCATCGCGAGACGAAGGAATTGTGCCAAGATTTTGACACCCATTAAACACTCATCCGCACAAACTCTCACCAACCACTCGAAATCATGATCCCTCCTACCAAAAACTTCGAATCTCCAATCACGTAGCTCCTCACACTCATAAATCAATTGATATACGCTCTCATCTAAACCTCCACACATAGGAAAAAACAAAATTACGACCAGTCTTTGACATTTCCCTTCCAATAAACTTTCTTCTTTTGCCCAGTGGCAAAATATCAGGCCTTATTTCAGTTAAAAGCTTTATTTCACTTTTATTCAACCCACCTTAAAAAATTCAACTTTATCCCAAGTCTCCTTCGACCGACAATAAAGATCCATAGAATTTGAGAGCGAACGCTGGGCCTGCCAAGCCTGTATTTCTTGGTCCTGTTAAATCCATTCAACTAATCCACTTACTTGGTCCCTCCTTTCCTCAAACCCTAAACTATCCCCCAAATATGACTTAGTTCCCAAAGATCTAATACACTCTTAATTTGGTCTAATCTTATGCACTCTTGATTTGGTATGGCTGCCCCCTACCTGAGCTGCCCTTCAACATTTCTAAATAAGGCGTCTTCATCACCTGCGCCCTGAAACATCACCATCACCTTACCCTTGAAACATACCTACCAGCTCTCGTAAATACTCTAGTAAACCTACAGATTTGGGATAAAACTAACACAAACGGGATCGGGATACCTATTTCTAACAACTTTCCATTAATAATAAATCCTACAAAAATTATCAAAAGCTCCTTTAATATCTATAAATGCCATGTATAACCTACCTTTTTTAGCACTAGTATATTTATTAACTATGGCCTGTAGATTAAATATACGATGAGTGATCCCAAAGCCTTCTCTAAAACCTGCCTGAACCTTATCAAAAAACATTCCTATTTTCTATCCACCTCCTTGGTCTAAAGTTTTGCAAAATAACTTTTGTAACCTATTCCCTAAATGGATTCCTCGATAATTATTATGATGAGACCAATCCTCTTCTTAAATAATAGTATCATAACTGACAAACTTCCCTCTTCAGGCAACTTACACAACCTCACCAGAGCTGAAAATAAACCAATCAAAATTCCAGCAAACTATGTTTTTCCCTTTTTCAAAATTTTCATTTGGAATCCATTTGCCCCCCGGTGCAGATCCCTTCCCTCATTGACTTCAGGGCCTTGCCAATTTCCTCATGTGTAATTGGAAAGATAAGTTTTTAATCCTCGTGTCTGAGTGGGTGGCACGCATGTTGGCTTAAACTCTGTAATAAATCCTCCAGTCTCCCATCCTTTGTGCTATCCAGTGATTCAAGGTATTTGGGATAGGTATCAGCTCCAAGAATTTACTCTGTTGTAGAAGGGTTAATAGATCCTCGTTCTAATTGCCAGATTTTTTTCTTTCCTTTGTAACAAAACATTACTTTATTTCGAAGTTCCTGACTTTATCTTGTCCCCCTTCCTACTTCGAAGTGTCTGCTTGCATTCCCTCTGCTTCTGTCGTTATACCAGAAGAGAAGATTCCTCGTTATTCTTTCTCACCATTCTTAGTGATTCATCACTTCCGTTTTTTCTGCCCAGTCATCATAAAAAAAATCCCTTCTCATTCTCATTTTTTACTGTTTTCTATTTACTAATTTTTAAGTCTCTAAACTCTCTATAATTTGGCATAATTTCCTAAACCTTTATTCACTTGACCATTCCCTATGATTATTTGGGTTTCCTCCAAATTCAGATCAACTATACTCTCTCCTAGCCAGTCAACCTCCCCAATTTTATCTCCGTCAATTTCTTTCGTAATTAAACTAGATCTATTACTATAGAAAAATATTCCCGTCATTCCAATTTATAACCTTACCAACCCATATATCTGCTACTATAGGCTGATCGTCAGACCTGACAACTCTCAGAACTCCAAAGTCCCCACATGCCAACCAAAGGCTTACATAAACGAAAATATAATAAAAAACACTGGGACTCCCAACCCCAAAACAAGTAAATTCACCCGTTTCTTTATCTTTTCCCATCCTTCCGTTTAAAATTAAAAACTCCTCAATTCCAAAAATATTTAAACAGTTTGGTTTCCAAATTATTCTTCCTTTGCGACCGGTCCTTTCTTTTCCATTTCCCCAAAATCTCGCTTGCGTATTTAAGTCCCGCATAAAAATACTCTTTTATCCTTATACAACCTCATTGTCCCTACAAAATGTTTCGCGTACCCTCCTGCCAACCAAAGAGTATGAAAAATTATAAGAGTGGAAACTGGCGCTAAAGTAAAAAAAACACCAACGTCATCTAGCGTCTGGCGAAATTTAGCATTTTTTAAAACTCGTAATCTTGGTATTTCAGAAGCTGAGATCAGACGCTAATTGCAACACAATTTTGGTAAATAATAGGAAAATCAATAGAATTCATAATTTTTTTTAAATATCAAACTTTTTTTATGAGTTGATATATATATATATATATATATATATTGTTGGGACCTTTGGCCCCTTTTGTTTCAGAAAAATGCCTTTTTATAAATTTAACTTCATTTATGTTGAATATCTAAACCCCAGGAAAGTTTTTATTACGATAATAATAATAATAATAATAATAATAATTTATTTTTGACCCACTGTACAGAAAATGAAGTGGAGTAACACAAGAATAGAGAAAAAAAAACAGACAAAAAAAACCCACAAAGATACATTTAACAACAACACAATAAATAAATATTACACTCAATGCGCTATGGCTACCCGGATAAGTGGGTGATTAACACCCAAAGTAACATAAATGTTCTCTTGAAGACGGCAACTTTGTCTGACAAAACAATTTACAATATCCGGAGCGCCAAAAATCCGCTTCATCTTTCTATTACTGTATCTGCGAGGCAGATACAATAAAAACTTGCAATATCTGAAATACATAATTTTAATATCGCTAATATCCCGTGGCCCAAACAGGATGTGAAGGCCAGCTGGGAACAAAACCGCATGGTCACAAAAGCTCGAGTACAATTTAGCCAATGCTTTTCTGTTATATCTTCCCCTGTTGGGGACAATTTTGGCGTACCCCAGTTTCAGCTTCTCTTTAATATCACTCAATGCCCGGAAACGAAATAAGGTAAGCGATTTGCAAATATTGATCCCAAGCCATCGGAAAGATTCAACACTTTTTACACAAAATACGCCGCAATCAAGTGGCGTTGCTGAAGATTTTGAATTAAACACTAAATATTCGCATTTATCAGTGTTGAGGCTTAATCCGATTTCCCATACAGCCGCGATACTAGTAGCACAGACTTCATTAATGTAAACTTTGACCTGCTAACAAGCAGAAGATCATCCGCATATGCAATATAGGAGAGGTTTGACAACCCTGAAGAGTAAGAAAGCGGTATCATATTAAGAACAATCAATAAACAAGCTTTAAAAATATGAGGTGAAAGCACACCACCCTGACGGACCCCAGATCTAACTGGGATTTTGCCAAAGGCCCGGGAACCCTGCCTCAACTAAATAAATGAATTCTGGTACCAAAACCGAAGTACACAAATAATTGAACTATTCATACCCAAACGAACCAGAGAAAACCATGCCTGAGAGTGACAAACAGTATCGAAAGCTTTAGATAGGTCTAACGCACAAAAGTGAACTTCCGTTTTTAAACGATGTGCTTCTTGTAACACCTTTGCAAGTATACGGTGGGCATGCTGGCATCCTATACGCGACTTAAAAACCGAACTGATTTGCGTCATAATCCACCTTATCTTGAATAAATGGGAGCAATACATATTCACATAGTTTGCTTAAATTACACGCTACAGTGATAGGGCGGTAAGATCCACAATTAAGCGGATCCTTCCCTCGCTTCAGAACAGAGGTAACAGTACCACACAGGAAAAAATCAGGCACTAGTGAGCTACTAACACACATCTGAAAAATAGTT
Source organism: Artemia sp. Kazakhstan ARC1039 (assembly GCA_029168905.1). NCBI lineage: Eukaryota > Metazoa > Arthropoda > Branchiopoda > Anostraca > Artemiidae > Artemia > Artemia sp. Kazakhstan ARC1039. The sequence goes on from JAQQPU010017966.1 coordinate 7,397, forward strand.
GCAGATGGCTAATCAACTCGGGAAAATCGATTCTTAAATGTTCAACACAAATTCCATCCAAATCAACAGACTTAGATTTTAGTTTTTTAATGCTTTTCACAACAGACTCAGCACTAATAGGGATAATATCTTTCTGGCGTAGTCTACGTGGAATAACTGAATCAAGCAATCTACAAAACCTGGAATGGACTGCATAATTTACTGTACTGAAAATTGTCGAGTAATGACTAACCCATGAATCACCAGGATTTAAACTGAACGAAACAGTCGGATTTAGCTTACTAGAATTCACCACTTCACTCCATTGCCGAGGACTTTTCGGAAATTCCTTACCCTTATATCGGACTCTTCGCAAGTAAGATTAGAATTCAGATTTAGTTTTTCTTTTAATATTAAATACATGACCCGAAGCGGAGCGGCCACACGCATTCCATATCCGAAGCCACATTTTTGCCCGATTTTTAACAATTTTTAACTGAGGGTCCTCTTTCCATAAAGAACTTCTAGTTTTCGAACGAATACGCGAAACAGGGACAGCTATGGCCTCGGCTTGTTTAAGGCAGGCAACAATCTGAGAATAGTAAGAATTAAGTTGTGATCGAGCATTAGGCGAGAGGACACTGGTACAAAGTAAATGGTAAGGAACTGTCACAGATGGGAGCAGAGTTGCCAAAGTACAGATATATAATGTCCAGTTAGCTTTATTCCATTCACGCTTATCATACCATTTCGTGCCCCGTACAGAAGATTCACACTGATTCAGACCAAAAGAATGCGAAACAGAGACGGTAAAAGAGAAGGGGAGGTGATCATAATCTCTTTCTTCATCATGAACCTTGACACTCGAGCATATCACACCAGCCGAGGAAACACAGTGGTCTATATCAGACACACATCCACTTTTATGAATATACGAAAAATCTGCACTCTTGGCTACTATTTGATATCCATCTGGCAAAGACTGAAGCACAAGATCAGACCGAGTTGGCTCTCTATTTATGTTACAATTTAGGTCTCCAACTATGATCCACTTATAGCTATGACTTTCAATATTCCGAAAGAAATTCTTCACAGAAGACACAATTTTTTGTGAATTTATTAAGTGACAAAACTGTTTTTTTATCATGAGGTAGGTAAGTATTGATAATCACTAGATATGCAATTCGAAGGGCAATAAAATTATCGCAAGAGTGTATGCACTGGAGAGAGAAGCACGAAAGTCTATTACTCAAAATACATGCAAGCCCTCCGGAAGGTCTGCCCCTCGTACGTCTGGCACTGGTTGTATAAACTACATGTTCATCACTTCTGTTTAGTGTGCTGACACTTACAGCCGGCAAAAGATGTTCCTGTAGCAACACGATGTCAAAGTCGTTCATTTTCTGATTTATTGAATAATCTTTGTCTTTGGCGCCATTTATGTTGAAAGAACACACAGAAAACGTTACTGTTCCAGTCATTTCTTGTTCGAGGCACGCTTAGCTATGGCAATGCGGATTACGCGGCACTTTTGACTGAATGCAACATGTCCTTTACCACATAGCGCACACTTCGGTTCAGCCAAAAATGGTGCATCGTTTGTCGATAAATGCATACCGCTGCAGCGGGAACAGCGGGGAGGGTTGGTGCAATTGGCCTTCACATGATCAGGTGACTGACACTTATAACAGCAACAGGGAGGACGGAGGCACTCAAATACTCGGAAAATTTCAAATTCTACCTAAAGTCCAAGACGAAGTGCATTTGAAAGTCCAACAGCATCGTAGAAGAATATCTTAACAGTCAAGGACTGCCCGATGCGCTTAGCGTCTACAACTCCTTCACGCCCCACGAACAAACTGACGTCATAAGCTAGCGGTATGCCTTTAACTATTCCAACGAGTTTCCGCTCTTGAAGTTTTGCATCGCACTTCAGAACATTAGGTACCGCATCACAAAAGTCCTTTGCAGCAACTGGGTCAATCTGCACTAAAAGTTTATTGCCCGACGGCTTGATAGAATGAATGGCTTGGTGTCCCTTGATTTGGTCAATGGCATCACGACGTTTCACAGGATTGTTAAGCTCGGGAGAAATTCCAGAGATTACTACATTAGTAGTGGATGTGTTTACATTTGGCTTAAACGAGGCACATGGCAAGGAGGGAAAATTCAGATCATAAGAAGTCACTTTTTGTTTGTCTGTTTAAGGGCTCGATTTAGGGAGCTAATCTTACTGACTAACCTGGAGTAAGCTACTGCGGGGATAATCTGCACTTCAGTAGGTGAGACAATGACAAAAATTCGCAGCAGGGAATTATCAGAGTCACATTGACACAACAAGTCAAAAATATCGTTCAAATTTCTCTGCGAAGCTAGGTCACCCTGCTGCTTTGGAACAGATTTATTTGGATCTGCTATTCCCCAAAACACCGCTTTGGCGTCTTTAATGACTTTATCATAAAAAAAAATTCCAGTGCATGATTAATTATCGTCACGTCATCGATTCCTTCACGAAAATTTGATTGGAAAAAATTCAGGAACAGGCGAATATACATATTCCACTAACATCTTGCTCACGTTACAGCAATAATAACTGCAATGCCAATTCAAGGTAAAAAAGAGTCCATAGATATAGTTAGGTCAATATCCGAACAATCAATCCTTATGCGCAATGCGAAAGTATAATCTTTCCTGGAAAACAACTTCACCGCCCGAGTGCTGAATGATATTTTTCTGGTGGTTTCAATGCGAGAGAAGTAATTGAAGTGTTGGAGGCTGTCTACCTTGTCCCCACAATTTAAGGGGCAAGCCCAGCGGGTACCACGGCTCTTGCTAACAACTGTCCACCCCTCTTCTGCTTACTTTTCTTTCCCCACCTCAATCTCACCGTAATTGCCTACGAATATCGTATGTCCAGTTATATCCAATTTGATCTTAATTGTGAACTTTTATAATTTTGAAGGTCACTGAATTAATTCAGTTCTTGTTAGTGAAATAATAAGTCTAAAGACAGGTGCATACACTCTGAAGACTGACAATGAAAATGTACTGTCCCAAGGGAATTTGATATAGCCAGCAAAACGATAATCTGATTATGTAAATAAATCCAAACTGAAAGTCCACAGGGAAAAATCACAGCTTTAGCACGGTTATATCCGAAAAAAATTTGGTGTTAACACAACGAAGTCTGAATGAATATGCAATCGATGTCTGAAGAATCCACTAATTAGCGAGTGGTTGAAAAAACCAGTTGAGCGATGACTCATACTGCTTAAATTTAGAGTTTGAAAAGCTTCAAAGGATGCTGGCCAAATGAATTGGGCCATTCATCGCCTTTGGTCAGAGGTGTGCGCGCAAGCGCGCGTCATAAAGGGTATTGGAATTGTAAGATTTTTACCTTTAGTTCCGTTTTGAGTTCTTTTAGACAGCGTGAAGTAAATACAGTAAGACTTTTTTATACTATGTACTCTTTTAACTTTTCAGCTTAGGTCGAGTCTAAAGAGATAGTTAGAAATCTTATCGGTAAATCTTGGCTTTAAATGTGGCCCTAGACCATCTGATCACGCTTGTGTATACGGAACCGTTGGAGTAACCACAGAAATCCCACTATTTTTGGGCCGATGAGAGATCTCTCCCTCCAGCAAGTGACATAGCAACCCTTTGCGCCATTTTTGCCTTTAAAAGTGGTGACACCCGCACCTTAAACCTCCAATAAGTGGTGCCAGTGGTACTTACACCTTCAAAAAGTGGTGGCAGCTAGAAAAGGACCTATCAACAGCACTGATAGCAAAAGAATTTTGCGTATTCGAAGAGACGGATTAATTTGGCCTAGAAAGTAGCCTATTGTGGTAACACCAAAAAGACAAAAATACGCAATCAATTAATAGAATTGAAAGTCTATAATGGGCTGTGTGCCTTGTTAGACAAATATAAAAAAGAATAACGTGAAATTAATGAGTTGAGTTTACAGTGGGGAAATTTCCGTATTTAAAAGTATTACAGGGTTTAAGGACAGATAAGAAAACGTTGAAAGTTGGGTTATTATTTGAGTGAATTGGCGGACTTAGATATAATCTTCAGTGACAAAGGTTATAAAAGTATTGAGGACGGCAAATTAGGAGAATTTGTCAGTTTTGCGTATATTGGACAAGGAAGGTGGGAGGCACCTGTCCTATTGAGTAATCTGCCCAAGAGGAGATTATATTTGGAATTCGAGTATCCAGGGAGGATACGTGATTTGTTTTACAGGGTAGTTCCCCTGTTTGAGTTTAGTCCAGCTAATTCACCAGTGGAATATTCACACGGTTTTTCAGTTTATTTTCTCGTCCAACCCCTGTTAATTCGTTTGTTGGAGATATATTTCACTCGCGTAAAACTGCTTGTTTTGATGTCCCTAATGAAGTCTAGACATTATTTGAAAAACTGTTGAAATTACCGGCTATTGACTAATTGAATAAGAGATAATATAATCAGAAAGAAGTATACGCGGTAAAATGAGAGGGTACGAAATAAACAAGGAAGAAATAATATGTGAAAAAACAAGACGAACTCATCCCTCAGAGGCTGTGCCAAATGAAGGGGAGTTGCGGGATAGAAATAATACAGATATGGAGCAAATGAATTTAGAAAATGAATTAAGAAGAAATAATGACAGACGGAATCAAAGTAGTCCGAGTAGAAGGAGCAGTGTTAAATCGACTTCCAGCAGGGGCTCACGAAAAAGTACTCCAATAGATATGACACAACAAATATTAAATTTCATGAAGAAAGAAGGAATAGCTAGAGAAAAAAAGGAAGAGGCTGATAGAATAGCCAGAGAATGAAAAAAGGAGAATGATAAAATAGATAGAGAGAAAGAAGAAAGATATCACCAAGAGTTTAAAAGAACCATGATAGGCCTAATAGAAGCCAGCTGGGGAATTCCAGAAAGTGAGATTTTATCACAACTAACTTCTAGGCTGTCAAATAGCCACAATAATTTATCTAAGAATCTATCGCTAGAAAAAGAAAATTACCAGACATTAAACACTTTTACGGGAAAATATGCTACTTCGTTGACAAGGCGGGGAGTTGTACCGGCCCATAAAACAAATTGGGAGACTGTGCCACCATGTCGGACAAATGAAATAAAAATGGGATGCGGATCCACAAAAATGGGATGCAGAAGTAAAAAGACCACAAAATATTGAAAAAAAGACGCGCGAGAATGATTTTTCGGGAAAATTTCCAGAAACTGGAAAACTTGAAAACACTTTTAATGAATATGAGACGCTAACAAGTATAGGCCAAAATGAAACACTGATTGTACCAAAAAAAAATGAGACGAAATTTATTGTACGCGCTTTTCCTCGGAAAGTTCGAGAAATTTTAGTAGAATATGAAAAACCAAATGTCGGAATTCACTTCCCATTTGATGACGAAATGTTTGTTGCTGCGGTGAGAATAAAAAAGACTAAAAGAGAGAAGAAAGATATTAAGCGGAACTACAATAAAGAAAGGCAGTCGAAGATGGACACTGGAGTCCAATTCAGATTTCAGGACGATTTATTTAATGCTACTACAAAAGAAAAGAAAACTAAGAGAGAGAAAAGAGATATTAAACGGAGCTACAATGAAGTAATGCAGTCAAAGATGGTGGACACTGGAGTCCAAATCAGATTTAACGATGATTTATTATTTTGTGCTGATGAAAAAATTGAGAAAAGTAGAGATGAAAAGAGAAGTGTACAAAAGAGCAAAAATTTGGAGATTCAGTTTGCAGTGGCAAACAACAAAAAAATGTTGAATGGACTGTGCCTTGATGACATAAATAATAGGGGGGGGGACAAAGAGGTCCAAGAGCCACTGGGAAAATTACGAAATTATGATAAGACGAAAAAACTTAGGAGGGAGGAGAAGACCCATGACATAGAATTGACTTGTCAACAACGAGTTACGGAAAGATTGGGAGATACTGAATTGTGGGTTGGATTGAAAAAAATTGGGAAGAAATCTGAGAATGTTTTTATTAACTCAAAAGAGGGTTTGTTCCTTTTTGAGGGGGAGGAATCCCTTGGGGAATATCTCCTGTGGGAAGTCGTGAAAGATAGCAACGATGCACAACTGGCGGACAAGTTGTGATCCCTTTACTGAAGACTTGTCTTTCCAGTCTTCAATATTATTTTCATCCCTCATCGACGAGTATTATTCATTCGATTATTTTAGGGGATGGGAACCAGAAAAAAGCCATTCATGGTTCGCTCAGATTTTTACTTCATTTTCCTGTACCCTTATTGTGTTCACAGGCCTTCGCATTTTCGGCCTTAGATTATTTGAAATTATGCCAAGGGGCAATTCACTTTGTGATTGAGATGTGGGGTTATTTCAACAGATAGAAATTAAGAAGCTAGTGCGGCCAATTTTTCGTGATGGCTGGCATCATCGAAAGTGCCAGGAACAGATTTTCTGCTCCTCTCAAATGTAAATTCGTGAGAGCGAGAAAATTTTTGTTTTTGATTGTGCTGTGAACAATGAATTTCTACGAATCTTGGGGACTTCGATTTTCGAGACCAAATGCGGATGTAAGACGATCTAGACCATGGTGGTTTCTATGGTGGAAACGTGGGGAGGGTGACGAATCCTGAGCCAAGCGGTGAAAAGAAGAGAAGATAAGCAAGTTTGGTGATTTTGAAGTTGGTGTTATTTATTTTATGTTTCTGTTTTGTGCTCTCACCCATGGCGTGATGGCGGTCATTTTTCTTAGGAGGGGGGTGTTTGGACCTTTGACCCCTTTTGTTTCAGAAAAATGCCTTTTTATAAATTTAACTTCATTTATGTTGAATATCTAAACCCCAGGAAAGTTTTTAATACGATGTCTGAAGAATCCACTAATTAGCGAGTGGTTGAAAAAGCCAGTTGAGCGATGACTCATATTGCTTAAATTTAGAGTTTGAAAAGCTTCAAAGGATGCTGGGAGTCTGATTTGATTCGGCCATTCATCGCCTTTAGTAAGAGGTGCGTGCGCAAGCGCGCGTCATAAAGTGTATTGGAATTGTAAGATTTTTACCTTTAGTTCCGTTTTGAGTTCATTTATACAGCATGAAGTGAATACAGTAAGACTTTTTTATATTATGTATTCTTTTAAATTTTCAGCTTAGGTCGAGTCTAAAGAGATAGTTAGAAATCTTATCGGTAAATCTTGGCTTTAAATGTGGCCCTAGACCATCCGATCACGCTAGTATATACAGAACCGTTAGAGTAACCGCGGAAATCCCACTATTTTTGGGCCGACGAGGGATCTCCCCCTCCAGCAAGTGGCATAGCAACTCTTTGCGCTATTTTTGCCTTTAAAAGTGGTAATCCCCTCACCTTAAATCTCCAATAAGAGTAGAGGTCTAAGTACCATTTTGCTCGCGCCCCTAGGAACTCCCACACTATTCTACCGGTCCTATAGGAAGACATTTCTACCGGTCCTATAGGAAGACATTTCTACCGGTCCTACAGGAAGACATTTCTACCGGTCCTATAGGAAGGCATTTTGAGAGTTTGAGAGTATACACGTTTTGAGAGAAAGGTCGTAATTATATAACTCAATCAGACTGGTTTTTGAGTCAACATCCGTTTTTAGGAGCCCATCAGAGAGCGTAGGTTACTCTATATGCGATAACTTGATTAGTGATTGGGATTTGAATAAAAGGAATGGTTTTCTTTACAATTCATATTAGTAAGAGAATTAAATTCAGAGAGAATAGTTTATTTGAGAGGATATTAGTAGATAAAAATGAGTGGTGCATTTACATTATTGGAGATTAATGATGGAGCCGGCAGCAGCAGCAGCAACGATATACGAGTACCCAATGTGGCTGTGGAAATAACCGGAGGCTCTAGACTATGCCTTGAATGGGACGATATGTATGCTACATACGTGATATCATTAAGCAAATTTAAGCAGGAGGAGCAACTATGTTTTGCTGGAAAAAGGAATATTGTGCATATAAATAAACTTCGGTCAGCATTAGATGTCCTATCGAAATATATTGATGAGAAGAAAATGCATCAGTGAATATTATTATTCTAATTATACTCAATAAAATTGTTTCTAAATCAAAGGTATTTTTCTTTCTATAGTAGACTAGAGAATATTGTTTAGAATAGAAAAAGAAATTCTGGTTAGTCTGAAGTTGGCTGTGAGAGTGTTAGGACTAAAAAATGGATAGATTTGAGAAAGAGCGAATCATAAGGAATCCAGTGCCTATGGAAAAACGTTTGATTCTAGATGACGATATTCTAGAGCTGTCTATTCAAAGAAAGATATTTTCTCGGGGAATGCTTGTCGATATAATGAAAACTGATTCTCCATCATTAGACTATTGTATGAAGCTTCTACATCGTGGTCCAAATGCATTTACACAATTTATTGATATATTGATCCCGACACGGCAAAATGATATTGTGGATATGCTTTTAAGCATTAGTTTAGAAATTTAGGACTTTTTTTCATGAGAAAGATGGTGCTCAAGTATGATTTACTCCTCTCTCTATATCTCAGACAATTTTTTGTTGTTGCTAGCTCAGTTTCATTGTGGCAGTGAGAGTGTCAACACATGAAAAAATGTTCCATACATGTCCCCTATGTATGTACACACTGGGCAGTTGGTCATCATGTGAGAATTGCACAATGATTGTTGAGTATGATGAAAAGTGTAGATTATGCAACCCGTGTAAATTGCATAGAGGATATGCATTACAAATTAAAGGTTTTAATTCCTGTCTTGAAGAAGTGTGTGACTCTCATCCTAGAGGCCACCTATGTTCCAATTTCTACTATGATAAATGTCATCAGTGGGAGAATACATATCCCGGTATGATTGGAAAGAATCCTAACCGTGATTTTAGTTTATTGCTACGAGATTGGTATCGTCGTGGTTTTAGATTGTTCTGGGAGGAGGAACCGGGGCAGCGATTCAACTGTTGGAACAACAAAAGAATATGGTTTCTACGTCATCGCTGTGAAGACAATGGGTGCTATGATTATAAGCCCACAGATTTTTATTTGGCTGTGACGGAATGTGATTCGACACTTGAGGACACTGTTTGTGAAATTGCTTCAAATAAGCAAATTGAAACATGTTAATTCTATAGAATGAATGGGAATAGTATCATTGACTATACAAAGAGATATGACAAGAGTAAAGTTACACTCTACTGTATAAAATGTGACCCCAACATTGCAGTACATCTGGATCAGTACACTGTGAATTCAGATAATCTACCTGCACTAGTTGTTGTCGACAAATACCTATACCTAGTAGAAGATGAAATCTAAAAAGTAGAAAAGTCGTTTTTTATCGTGTATATAAATTTTTATCATTTATTAATAAACAATTTCGCATACATTTTTAGAACATTTTATTAGTAGGGCACTAAAATCAATATCAAATACGCTTGTAAGTATATTTTCCACTAGAAAGTCGTTCAATCGAGGTAAGTCAACGTAGATGTCGAGAAACTGCTTATAGGTATAGCCACGACATCTGAACATTAAAAACAGTAGTGCATGAAAGCCACTTGTCTTAGTCGTTAAATCCTGTACTCTTCGTTGATTCTGAATAAGGGTTTTCCAACTGCTTTCAATAAAGTTGCTGATGTATGGCGTGTAATATTTATACGATAGGCCAAGAGGATCAAAAAATTCAATATTCTTCGCTGTTTGAAAGATGCATAGCCAATATTCTTTGCTGTTTGAAAGATTCATAGCCAATGGCCGGTCTTTAAAGTCGATGGACTGCTATTAACAATGATTAGAGTATTGTTAGCACTTGGAATTTTTTCAATGAAGTCCGAAGGTATGCAATAGGACTTGTACTGGGACATGTATGGATCCATACTAAATACATTGATTATTTGGTTTGTGTTCATGGTGCTAGGTCTAGTAAAACACTACTGTCGGGTGTGATTTCCCAATAGGTTTCAAATTGACTCAATGATATTAGCGTGATACTCTCAGTCAAAGCATCGGCAAATGTACACTATAAACGTACATTCCCTGTTCGTACTATGCTCATATCCTGAGTCCCCGACAAGTCCAAGACAATTACCCCATGATTTTTTGAAAACATTGAAACGGTTATTCCATTTTCAAATAGTTGAGAGTCATGATCTAGGGATTGCATGGTCAACTCGTACAGAGTTCTATAGGATTTTTTGTCAAATGATAGAGTGTACAGTGGAATACCATTCACTTTGCACACAAGGCTAGATAGACCGAAAAAATTAAAGCGTACATAATATTTCTCGCTCTAGCCTGAAAATATCCTGATTTAACCGGTGGCGCTTGCTTTTGCAGTCGCTAATAACATAATTTAAAATTCCAAACCCAATACGTTCTGTAAATTGCTGTTCGTTACGTGTGTTTAAGTGAAGTGAAGGTCGCATTGACTTGGGTAAAATACGGTTCATTTTACAATTATGAAGAAAATACTGTTGATTAATCAAATTAGCTTTTTTTCTCACAAGAGATATACTATGAGCGAGAGCGAGAAATATTATGTACGCTTTCTTATGCTGATTTTCATCAAATTAAGGCTATTGCTGAAAATTCTTTTCAGCATGATTTTAGGATTTCTAGACAAAGACTTTCTGAGAAATTACACCGTTTGAA
>JAQQPU010017967.1:0-18014 GCA_029168905.1 Artemia sp. Kazakhstan ARC1039
TGTGTGTGTGTGTGTGTGTGTGTGTGTGTGTGTAACCAAAACAAAAGTAAAATAGCAGCGGTGCAGGGTGTTTGTTTTTTATCAGTTTTGCCATCAGAGCTGAAGATCGGTGATTGGCTGAGAGTTGCCGACATAGCCAATTATATAGAGTTGGCTTGTGGCAAATGACTGCTTTTTATATATCTATATATAAGAAATCAAGTGAGTATGTGTGTATGCGTGGTTTTGTGGGTGTGCACACTGAAAAATAAGCTAAACTAATCCAGTTTGAATTGTGAAATTTTGTGGAGCAATCTTGCAAGCACGAGGAGGGCTGTGGAGTATAGATGCTCTGAAAACTACCTAAAAAATTCGACAAGCCAAAGATCTTGACTTGGAACTACGTTATGAGGCCCTCATGCGGTAGTCGAAGGCCTGAGCTGCCGACCGTTGCGAGAGAAGGGAGATGACAAAAAGCCCCAGAAGCGACCTTTTTGCAAGCTAAAGAGGCTCTTTCACTATTTTTATATAAGCGACATATAATAATGATTGTACTCATATATAGTGGTTTATCGCTTAATGACACCTAGATAAGGTCTGGCAGAGTCCAACGTTAATGATGGCTAGAACTTTGCGTTTAAAATGTTCATGGAAGCCCTACTGAATGTCCAGAATTTGCACTAATATTTTTATTCAGATTGCTGGTTTTAAAGTTAAGTTTGAGTAGTTTGCGTATAAGTCCTGAAAAGCTCCTATCTCTTCACTTTATTTTTTCCTTATGTAAAGTTCTTGCTTTTTTTATATATGTGTGTAGCTACAATGATGACAGTCGTCAAGTAAGGTTCTGAAACGTTGTCGATCTGGAAGACGGAGGAGGATTCTGTTGGCGTTGTCTAGAAGAATTGCCTAGGGATTCTTTTGAGAAGTCTCATGACTGACCGTATTTCGAAGAGTAAGCTGCTTGAAATATGCAGTTCTTCCCGCTTTTAGGGGTATAATTAGAGAAAGGTTGAGATGGCCAAGACACGTTCTGCGGTTGAAGGAAGACAGGTTGCTAAATATCGTGCTTTTCGGCCAACCTTCTAGGGCCAAGCGAAAAGCATGTCGTCCCTGAATGAAGTGGGAGGAAGTTGTAAGGAAGGAGTTACGGAAAAATTCGAAACTTCCAAATATTTAGGGAGGGCAAGAACTCTTTGGTGGTGTGTTTTTAATCTGATATTTTCAAACTTTTTGTGAGATATCCTTCAGATTATTACTAAGGGATAAGGAAAATACCCATAGGATATCTTCATTTGGAGAAATAAATTTGGACTAAATTTGCAACTAGGTTGCTGACGGGGAAACAGCTTCCTGTTTATTGCAGAAATTGAATTTTAAAATAAAACACATATTTCAAATATAGAACATTGTAATACGAAAAATGAGTCAATGAGCCCCTTATTCTTGAACCATTGTATTCAGGAATCAAACATAAACAGAAAGAACAGAAGATTGACTGATGGCATTCACCTCATCCCTATTGCTCCGGATTCAATTAAAAACACCGACATCGATTTGAGAAAAAAATGGTTTCCGAATTCAAGTAAAGAGCGACATTTAAACTTAAAAGAAGATAAAGTACACATGAGGGGCTCTCACCCCTTCAAATCCTTGCTCTTTACGCTAAAGTTTGACTTTATTTTATGCCAATTCTTCAAAAACTGATCCTTTATCACAAGAGCAATACCGTAAAAGGTTCTAAATGATTTTTTTTAAACTTGTTTTTCTAATAACCTAAAAATGAAAGGGCGAGTTCAGCTGTATTTACTTTTTTTTTAAGGTGATAGGCAAGTAAAACCCTTGTATATACAAACTAAATAGATCTGTTGTACTCTCTAGTGCTTTCAGAAATGTACTGGTCACATTTTAATGTAAATGGTAGGAAGTTGATGCGGCATCATCCCTTTTGCGTATAGGATATTTTTTTCGTTTTTAGTACCGAAATCACTTTCAACTTACATTTGATGCAAATTTCTTCAAATTAAGCAAATTTTAAACATTGGAAGCAAACTTTCGTTTGAAGCAAAATATCTACTTTCATTTTCGCTTGAAACTGTTTTTACTTCTTTAGTATTTACAAAACCGATACCAATAATCACGATCTATTAAGGATTAAATAAAAAAAAAAGTTTTTCAACTGAAAGTAAGGAGCGATATTAAAAAATAAAACACACAGAAATTATTCCGTATATGAGAGGGGCTGTCCCCTCCTCAACGCCCCACTCTTTACACTAAAGTTTGACTCTTTCGCACAACTCTACTTTATAAAACAACAAAAAACTTTAGCGCAAAGAGTGGGGCGTTGAGGTGGGGACAGCCCTTTTCATATACGGAATAATTTCTGTTCGTTTTAAGTTTTAATGTCGCTCCTTACTTTCAGTTAAAAAAATTGTTTTTTTTATTTAATTTCTGAACATTTTTAAATTAATGCATGTTTCGAATTTGGCTCACCGTACATGATGAATTAAAAAGAAATTTACATATTAATTTTACTTTCTTTTAACTAATAATAACCTTATAATAATGTAAGTCTGATTTTTGGTCTAGTTTCTTAAGAATGACTCCTGAATCACAAAGGCTGTTTAATTAGAATAATAACCTCTTTTAAGAGTTAAAAAAGAAACCTTAGCGAAAGAGCGATCTATTGAGGAGAGGCAACCCATCTCATATACGTAATATTTTCTGTTCCTGTTAAGTTTTAATGTTGCTTCTTACTTTCAGTTGAAAAAACTTGTTATTTATTTAATTACTGACCGTTTTTTAAATAATTTCGGGAAATCCAGCTCCCCCTCCATGGAAAATTCTCTTCACCCACGAGAAATTTCTCCATGGAAAGATTCTCTCTCGTAACTTAAATTAGTGATATTTGCAGAACTTATTTTGTAAGGCATATTAACAAAACGGCCAAAGAGATCGAAAATATTTCTATGAAGATGAAACTCACAAGTTGAGCAATTCTCAAATCACTGAAATGAATGAAAGAAAAGATCTTTAAAAGATATACATAATAATTCGTGTTCCCTTTAAGTTTTAATGTTATTCCTTATTTTCTGTTGGAAAAAACTTTTTTTTTATTTATTGCATAACAACCACAAGCCAAAGACTTACAATATCTTTGGTTTATTATCACATAAAAATCATAGTTATGAAGCTTCTTAAGGTAAAATTAAATGCTAAGATTGGCCGGAAAATAACACAACAAATTATTGTTTATATCGGCCATTATTTAACAAAATTTGAACTTTGGCGTAAAGAGCGAGGTATTGACGAGGGGGCAAACTTCCTCATATACGTAATATGAGGGGGTTGCCCCCTCGTCAATCCCTCAGTCTTTACGCTTAAGTTCGAATTTCGTTCCAATTCTGTAAGAATGACCCCTGAATCACAAAGGCCGTTTAATTTGAATAAATAGCTTTTTTGAAATTGCTAAAAATACTTTGGCGTAAAGAGCGAGGTAATGATGAGGGGACAAACCCCCTCATATTCGTAATAATTTATGTTCGTTTAAGTTTTAATATTACTCCTTACTTTCAGTTGAAAAAAACTTATTTAAGTTACTTATTTTTTTTTATTTAATTTCTGATTGTTTTTAAATAATGCTGGGAAATCCAGCATTCATCAAGGGATGATCAAGGGATTTCATGGACATTATCTTCCCCGATGACAAATTCTTCCATGGAAAGATCCTACCATGAAACCAAATCCCCTGATCCCCCCACCAGAAAAAATCCCCCCTGAAAACGTCTGTATACTTACCAATAACCAATAGTACATGTAAACAATGGATAAAGTTAATAACTTGCAGCCATTCCCTCGGGAACTGTGGGGGATTAAGTTGTCCTCAAAGACATAGCTATTAGATATTTCGAATATGCTGAACATAATGGTTATCTCAAAATTTTGAGCCGGTTACTTTCGGAAAAAATGAGCGTGTGAGGGGGCTTTGTTGCCCTCCATTTTTTGTCACTTAAAAAGGGCACTAGAACTTTTAATTTTCGTTCAAATAAGCCCTCTCGCGAAATTCTAGAACCACTGGATCGATACGATCACCCCTGGAAAAAAAATAAATAAACACGCACCCGTGATCTTTCTTCTGGCAAAAAATACAAAGTTCCACATTTGTACAGATAGGAGCTTGAAACCTCTACAGTAGGGTTCTCTGATACGCTGAATGGGACGGTGTGATTTTCATTAATATTCTATGACTTTTAGGGAGTGTTTCATCTTTTTTCGAAAATAAGGCAAATTGTTTCAGGTTCCTAACTTTTGATTGGTAGGACTAAACTTAATGAAACTTATATGTTTAAAATCAGCATAAAAATCCAATTATATTGATGTATCTATTGGTATCAAAATTCCGTTTTTTAGAGCTTCGGTTACAATTGAGCCGTGTCGCTCCTTAGTCACAGTTCGTTACCACGAACTGTTTGAAACAGAAACATTAAAAATATACATCTTTAGGATTATGACAAATTTAATTTGCATATTCTAAAATAGTTCAAAAAGGATTCCCACCAATTTATGCATTCAGAAAGAGGACTCCAATTTGCTATGGCGCCATATTATATTTATATATTATGTGATATATAATATAATACGTAAATATCAACAGAAGTCTTGCCATTAAAACATTAGTATTAACTTAACATGATAGAGAGCGTTCAAGTTCCCAAACAAGCAATGATGTCGACTAAGGGCGTAATAGAAAAAAAGAGCTAAATTTGTCAGTGGCTGATCCAGGGGAGGGGCGAGGAGGGCGCCCCCCTAATATAGTCTGAAGTATTCTAATTTACTTAATTAACGCAAGTTTACATTAATTAAACTTGCTCCCAACGTAAGCCCATCGGATCAACCTATTTTGCCCTCCCCCCCCCCCCCTAAGACAATCCTGGATCCGCCACTGAAATTTGTATTGTTAGGTGTTATATATTATATAATATACTATATAATATGAATATAATAACAAAATTTGGTACTTGTATGATAGACCCCCTACCTAATATTCTTCATATATGTTTCTCTGACGCTCAATTCTAATGAAATATACCAAAGTAAGATAAAAATATAATACTTTAGAAACAAATTTGGGCTATATATTTGTACATTAGGGGGGAAGGCGATGGGGGCAAAGTATTGAGGGTCTGCATGCCTAATGTGTTAGGTGCAATTATTCTGTAAATTATGTAGTAAGAATTGCTTTCTAACTTCACACTGCCCAAATATTTTACCCCCTCTCTAATGTGCAAATATATAGCCCAAATTATAGATTTTCTATCTATTCTGTCACTTCTCTTTGTCTTGTCTCACGCTAAGCTGAAAGAAACAAACGATAAAAAACGGTTCTATAATGCGTCAATGAATGAACAACTTGAGCGGTAGTGGGTTTATCATACAAGTACCCAAAATTCTTGCCAATAAAACTTAATATTTGCTTTACGCCAAAAAGAGAAGAATGGTAACCTTAGGAGCCATGCAGTGAGATTTGGTAAGCTGCTTTTCACCTGAATTGATGCATATGTGTTCACGATTCTCAAAATAATTCAGATTAAAGAATAACACGTATTTCACTTTGCTTTCGGTATTAGATATATTTTAAAATTCCCAAACAAGCAAAACGGTCAACTATACACACCTAAACTTTGATTTTTAGTTGTTTTTAGTTTTAAATTATCGAAGCTTTCATCGGTTTTTTATTGCTTTTAGTTATGGAAACAGATCCCCTGTCATATGGAGACATAGAGGATGGCCGTAGTTTTTTACAAGTTCCCCCGAAGAACAAAAACATTTCATTGACGTCGTCTTTGGCTACATCTCTATCTGATTTGTCACAAACTGCGTTTGTTTCGCCTAGACAGAAAAAAAGAGCTTTGGTAAGGTTTCATCGTTACTACTTTTTAGGTTGCGAAAAATAACTCAGGCAGAGAGATGGAGCAATCAGTATGAGCTTATAACGGCATTTATCGGAGGGGGTGGGGGTATTTTCCGGTGGGGTATTTCCCGTGTGTGTGTGGGGGGGTACTTTCCCCGGGAGTGGGGCATTTTCCAGGGGTGGGGTATTTTCCAGGGGTAATTGCCGGGGGGGGGGGGGGGGGTAAACGCGTAGAACCAGCAAATGTAACATCCTTACTACAAAGAGTGCTGACCTCAAACCATTACAGTGATGTTTTATTCTTTTGCCAGGAAATATTGCTGATTCTCTATGGTCTTATTCTATTTGGTAGAATAATTGGTAAAATCTGTTATATTTCGGTAAATTTTAGTATTTGACATACTATTAACTTGGAAATATTTGGTAAAATAAATTTTTCTCTTTGGTAAAAAGCGAGTCAGTCAGTAAACTAAATTTTAATTTAAGGAGTAGATCTGCCGAAAAAATTCCGGAGAGGATCTAAGGTTCCAATTTTTTTCTTTTATTATAATTTTTTTAATCAGGGAAGTCTCACAAACTATTCAACTAGTAAAAAGTATTTCTATTATTATATGTTTCTAGTCCTTTAGGGGTTGGACGGGGGGAGGGTAAGTTTAGTCCCTCTTCCTTATGAGCACCTTTTGGAATCACATCCACTACTTAACAAAGATGATTGCAGTTAAACTACTTTTGATCAAAAATGAATTGATGCTGAAAACAGCAACATTATACTTGTTCAAAATAACCTTTCCGCCTTCTTGACAATGCTATCTTTTTTGTGTCTTGTAGCTCTCAGAAAACGTCTAAAATACATTTTGCTCAAATATTGGTAGTGTCAGTGTCGTCGTTTGGGAGAGGGCAGTTGCCCCCCCCCCAATAATTTGGAAAACAAATATTACATAGCCCATGTCCCTTGAATCTCCTGACGTGGACCCCTCTTGTCCCCCCCAATCAAAATGCCGGAGCTACGCCCCTGGGTAGTGCAACTTGGAAAAGTGAAATTAATGTGTATCGATGTGGGAAACCCCTTTTTAAATGATTGAAAATACTTAGTTATAAAAGATTAGTTACAAGAATAAACACTTAATTATAAAAGTATGTTGTTTAAGAAATTAATTACATTCCTTTCGATATTTCTATTTTCCATTATCTTGACAATAAAAAAAAAATAATCAAAAAATAGCTCCGTAAACATGGCACGGACGACGAAAATTAATAATAAACTAAACGATTCAGATCTTAATTTGGAGCAGAGCCAATAAATTCTTGGAGTCATTTACTAGGGTGAATGGCCTTACGTATTAGCTTATAATTATAACGCTTTTCGCTAATACTAAAACAAATTAAAGATTATTATTGCTCTTATCTTCATGATTAATTACATAAGACAAGATTGCTGACATGAAAGTAAAGAGCTATGTTGAAACTTAGAACGAACATAAATTATCCTAGATCTAGATTAGACGTATTGAGAAAGAATTCCTTTAAAAACGCGTACAATTACCAACAGGCCATATTTACTACCCTTTAATAAATTTTGGTAAATGTATGCGAGATTCTATAACTGACATATGGACAAGGTGAGCCCCCTGGTTGATTTCTTTTTGTAGTGTCATTCCAAGTATACTAGTTCTCATTCCAAGTGTACTAATCAATTCACTCGCAAATGCCCCCCTCCTGTTTTTCCCATACATAGTCCCTAGTTATGTATTTCTCTTTACATCATTTTATTCGTACCCTATACCCATATATTAAATCGGTTATCTTCGCTGTCTGGATGTTACCTTCGTGTGGGATTGAGAGCTTAAATTACCAAAACATTTTTTGAAGTGAATTAAAAATGTTTTTAGTTGAAACATGATAATCTGATTACTAAAATATCCTGCGTATTTCAAAGTAAGAATTGCATTGTTTTAGTGTTTTTTCTTAGTTGTTTTTTTTTATAAATTGCTTGTTCTATATATGAGACTATTATTGGGGGGGGGGGGGGTATATGCGAATGAATTGAATATTATATTTGAAAAAAGCGCAAAAGTATTAAAATGCCAAATGTAAAAAGCATTGATTATTATATTTGGAAAAAGCATTAAAATCTGCTTATTGTTTTCTTGACTGAAAAATTATGGCTATCCTTCTTATGATAATCTTTGCTTTTTGGGCAGTAACAAGAACTTGTTGAATACTTCGGGTGTCACACTATGAATATGTTGAATAGTTAAAATAACGATAAAGAACAACACTATTCTGTTTTTATTCGTCTTTGAAACAAAACAATACTAAGTTATATATTCGGGAGTAGATGTAAGCACTGTTTATTCCTATTGCATTATATCTACTAATGAGGTGACTAATCAAAGAGAAAAAGTACTGTCTCTGCTAATCATGCATCAAATAAGAAAAATGATGCCAAATTCTTAGACCATAGACATTGGGTCTGGGGCTCAAATTTCGGGGCTTAAATTGACAGTGGGGCTCAAAATCCCTATGCCTTCCCAAGGCCAGAACATAATTTAGACTTTGCTGAAAAATATTACTTTAATAAATCAAATAGTATTAACATTTTGATTACTAAATATCAGTATATGTGTTTTAAACTGACAATGCACATTCAATTGTATTTTTTTCAGTAAAGTCTAAATTATGTTCTGACCTTGGGAAGGCATAGGGATTTTGAGCTCTACTCATGTTAATTTCTGCTCGTTTTGAGTTTGACTCGGTTATTTATTGTAATTTCTGTTTGTTTTGGGTTTCATTTATTTATTGATGCTGATTTGTGGTAGTTTTACGCTTGGTAGATTATTGGATTTTATTTTTGCTCATTTTTGGTTTAATGGATACTTTACTTTTCTTTGAAAAACTTACTTTGTGGAAAAAGCTTTTTTTAATTAATTTCTGTTCGTTTTATATTAACTTAGTCTTTTCAGGGAAAAAGAAAATAATTCTTTAAATCTTTTCGTAATTTTTTAAGACTTTATAGTTTGGCCTGCTATTTGTATGCTGGAGAAAAATTTTCAGCAATTTTTAACAACACACACCCTTTTAAAAATATGGACACAAATAGTAGTGTTTAATTTAGTTTCATACCTCATCTAGTTGACCTGAAATAGAAAACTTGATACAATTCGCAAAAAAAATCTGTTTACTTTCTTTGATAGCTTGGATCACTTACGCTATTTTGATTTGGCTAAATTTTAAGAGCAGAAGTAGCGCCGAAAGTTTGAACATAATATCCTCAATCGTTCTTGGGATACTGCTGAGATGCCTTTTTGGGATTTAGCATTAAAACAGTGCATTTTGATTTAATCTTAAGGCAACATTTAGTTTTAAACATAATGGGCAAATGGGAGGGTGGGCGAAGGAGGGAGACTAGTTGCCCTTCAATCATTTTCGACTACTAAAAAGGGCATTTTAGAAGTTCTTAAGACAAATCCTTCGATATGAAGTGCCCTGGTCTAAACAAAAAAAAAAAAAATATTATTCATTGTACCCACATCGATCTTTACTATAAAAATGTCAAGCCTTCCAATCACTCTCGACTATTAAAAAGGGCCCTAGCCCTTTCAATTTCCAACCGAATGAGCCCTTTTTGAGTTTTTAGGACAACGATTTCTATTAACACCTTATATGCCCTAAGAGCATAAATTACAACCGTTGCCCTGAAGGCTGTGAGGAGAATGTCATCCTCAAAGACCTAATTTCCAGAACTTTCAACTACGTTAAACAAAATGGCTATCTCAAAATTTTGATTGGATGTGATTGCGGAAATGGTGGGCGTGATAGGGGCGTTATTTGCTCTCCAATCACTTTCAACTATTACAAAAGGCAGTAGCCCTTTCAATTTCCAATCGAATGAGCCCTTTTGAAGTTTCTACGACAACGCTTGCAATAAAAACATTACAATGCCTCCGGGCATAACTTACAACCCTTGCCCGGGGAGGGGCGGGGGGGGGGTTGCCAAACTCAACCATTTCTATTAACACCTTATATGCCCCAAGAGCATAAATTACAACCGTTGCCCTGAAGGCTGTGAGGAGAATGTCATCCTCAAAGACCTAATTTCCAGAACTTTCAACTACGTTGAAGAAAATTACTATCTCAAAATTTTGATTGGATATGTTTGGGGAAAAGGTGGGCGTGAGAGGGGGGTTAGTAGCCCTCTAATCACTTCTGACTATTTAAAAGGGCACTAGCTCTTTCAACTTCCAATCGAATGAGCCCTTTTTGAAGTTTCTACTATAATGCTTTCTATATAAACCAAATATGCCCCAGGGCATAACTTAAAACCCTTGACCTGAGGGCTGTGAGGGGGTTGTCATCCTCACAGACATGATTTTTGGACCTTCCAACTACGTTGAAAAAAAATGGCCATCTAAAAATTTTGATTGGATATGTTTGGGGAAATGGTGGGTGTGAGAGAAGGGCACTAGCCGTTTCAATTTCCTATCGAATGATTCCAATTTGACGTTTCTATGACAATACTTTCTATAAGAAAAATCTTATATGGCCCCAGGACATAAATTACAACCCTTGCCCTGAGGACTGTGGTCGGAATGTCATCTTTAAAAACATAATTTCCAGACTTTTTAACTAGGTCGAACAAAATGGCTATCTCAAACTTTTGATTGGATGTGTTTGGGGAAATTGTGGGTGTGAGAGGGGTGTTAGTTACCCTCCAATCACTTTCTACTATTAAAAAGGGCACAAGCCCTTCTAATTTCCAATCGAATGAGCCCTTTATGAAGTTTCTACAAAATTACTATCTATAGAAACCTTATATGCCCCAAGGGCATAACTTACAACCCTTGCCCCGAGGGCTCTGAGGGGGGCTATCATCCTCAAGGACGTAGTTTCTAAAACTTTTAACTACGTTGAAAAAAATGGCTATCTAAAAATTGTGATTGGATTTGTTTGGGGAAAAGGTAGGCGTCAGAGAGGGGTTAGTTGCCCTCAAATCACTTTTGACTATTAATCAGGGCACTAGCAATTTGAATTTCCAATCGAATGAGCCCTTTTCAAGTTTATACGACAAAGCTTTCAGTAAAAACCTTATATGCCCCCCAGGGCATAACTTACAACCCTTACCCTGAGGGCTGGGGGGGGAGTCATCCTCAAAGATATAATTTCCGGACCTTTCAACTACTTTGAACAAAATGGCTATCTCAAAACTTTGATTGGATGTGTTCGGATAAATGATGGGCGTGGAAGGGGTGTTATTTGCCTTCCAATCACTTTCGACTATTAAAAAGGGCACTAGCCATTTCAATTTCCAATCGAATGAGCCCTTTTTGAAGTTTCTACGACAACACTTACTATAAATAAACCTTATATGCCCCCAGGGCATAACTTACAACCCTTGCTCTGAGGGCTGTGGGGGCTTGTCATCCTCAAAGACCTAATTTTCTAAACTTTCAACTACATTGAACAAAATGGCTATCTCAAAATTTTCATTGGATGTGTTTGGGGAAAAGGTAGGCGTGAGAGGGGGGTTAATTGCCCTCGAATCAGTTTCGACAATTAAAAAGGGCACTAGCCCTTTGAATTTATCGAACGAGCCTTTTTTGAAGTTTCTACAACAACGCTTTCTATAAATACCTTATATGCCCCCAGGGCATAACTTACAACCTTTGCCCTGAGGGTTGTGGGGGAGTGTCCTCCTCAAAAACATAATTTCTATCTGGAAATCAACTACGCTGAAGAAAATGGCTATCTCAAAATTTTGATTGGATGTGTTTTGGGAAATGGTGGGCGTGGAAGGGGTGTTAGTTGCCTTCCAATCACTTTTGACTATTAAAAAGGGCACAAGCCATTCCAATTTCCAAACGAATGAGTCCTTTTCGAAGTTTCTGAGACAATTCCTTCGATGCGAAGTGCCTTGGTCTAAGACCAAGAAAAAAAATAATAATACATTGTGCCAACACCGTTCTTTACTTAGGCAGCGCTATTGCGCTGCCTATGATCACTCACAGCTAAAAAAAAAAAAATAAGAAACCCGTGACTCTCGTTCTCAAGACAAATACGAAATTTCAATTTCGGATAAAAAGGATTCAAAAGAAAAATATTTCTGATCAAATAAGCCCCGCAGAACAGGGCGAAAAATTGCAAATGAATTAGCGCCACAAATAAATGCTTTGGGTGGATAATTTAATTTTAATCGAGAGTAAGTAAACAAGAAATTTAGTACAGATTATGGAAAGATGAAGTTAAGTATTTCGTATTCTTTTTTTTAATCTTATTTTGATTTTATCTCTACTCAACTCAGCAATGCTTCTTGTATTTTTATTTTGAAATTAAAAATCATAACAATATGATCTGGCAAATTTGTCGCTCTTGGCATACATGATATACAACGAGCTTTTGACTCATTAATACACGAACAGATTGTACTTGAAATGGCAAAGCGCGGCGTCCAATATGACACACTCTTACCCCTGAGAGATATGTATGAAAACCTTGAGGTCGAAATCAAGATCAAGTATGAGAAGCAAACAGATTCCGTTAGAATCCCAGTAAAGAAGGGTGCTCGTCAAGGCACACCTACTTCTGCTCCAGCTTTCAATAATAGCGTGATTCCTGCACTAGAAAATTATTTAAAATCTTGCATTTCTAGAAGTATAGATCTTTCCCTAGTTTGCTTTGCTGATGACTTATTAAACATTGCCCGTGAATTTGGAAGAATTGAAGAAAATTTTAAAATTTTTGTAAGAGAGTATGCTGCCACTGGTCTTGAATTCAAGACTTCGAGGTCGAAAGTGCTATTGTTCAACTGGCCTGAAACACTGAAGCTCGAATCCATCACGCTCGGAAACACTAACATAGCACCAGCTGACCTTATTACATATTTAGGGTTATCCATTGGACAGACACTAAAGTACACAAGAACACTACTCATTAAGCATCTCGAGAAACGAACGGGCTTTGCATATAGCAAATTGGAAGCAAAGAAATTCGGCTTTAACCGAATGATACTAGCACGGCTCTACAACGCACTGGTCCTCCCTCACTTTTGTACCAAAGCCCCTTCTGGCGAACTTTCCCGCAAACTACGAAGCACAAATTACGGTCGATATTCTTTAAATACGCAAAATACCTACTATGGTTTCGACCCTGGACAAGCAACACTTACCTGATCAGAAAATACAAAATGGTTGATCCCACGGTTAAAATAGAAAAACAAATTCAACAGTTTTCAACACTTCAACAGGAAAATTATTAGTCACCAGTGGCATGCGATTCTCCAGCAATAGTTCATGCTACGCACTGTCATTAGTAGAAGTTATTGCTGTTATGTAGTTGTGTATTTATCTGTATTCAAGTGTGTTTTTCTTTCTTTTGTCTTTGCGGTACTCCGTCTTTTTTGTTTTCTGTACGATGGGTTACAAATAGATAAATAAAAAATAAATATCAATGAAAACACCGATACGACTGAAAATTCTAAAATTTACTGGCCAAAATACTTTCAATAACCTATGCCATTCCTCGCAGTGAAGCTTATTAGGAGGCAAGTATAAAAAGAAAAAAAACTGTTGCCCATACTATTTTAAAAGGATTTAAAGATGGTCCTCCCTAGAACAAAGTTTGAAGTCGCCTTGTCCAAAAAGTCTTCAAAGAACAGAAGAAATAAGTGTTGTCAAGAGAAGCAGTATCTTAGCAAGGTATTCATGTCGTTGGGAGTACTTCCATGTACAGAAACAAAATAATATGCGATTTTTGAGGTCCTGTCCTCAAACGGGTCCTGTCCCGTTCAGGATGAGAAGTATCATCAGTGCAGACAACACTACATCTCTGCCCTTTATCTGCACTTCTAGGCACCTACCTTCTGTGCCCCTTCTTTTTCCATACCTCCAGTTACTGAAGTCTCAACTCTAATGTTTTCTGAACACCCTGAACGGGTTTCTTCCAGCGTTGCTCCAATTTATTAGCAATTAGTTGCTACTGAAGCCCAGCTAGAGAAGACAAAAAGTGATTTGCCTGAGAATATAACGCAGAAAGTGACTGAAAAGATTAATGATGCAAGGTCAATGAAAGAGCCTGCTGAACTAATAATCAGCCAGGTTTATGATGCAATCACACTCGAGTTCAATCCGAAGTTTGCGAAAATTGAGCAGGCCTTAAAGGGTCTAAGAACTCAAATTGAGAACCTCGAAGACAGAATCATTCGAGTTGAAACAAAGCTGGATTATTTTGCTCAGGAGTCCCTACTCGACAGCTTTGTATTTCATGGGGCCAAACAGTTGCCCAATGTGGAAAGTCGCACGGCAATACTTCAAATTCTGAACAGCAAAATGTCTCTGACTGAACTCTCGCCTTCTGATCTGATCATGTGTACCGTCTCCGCCTGAATAATCAGACCCCACAGATTGAAGAAAGTTCTACGAGAGTTACTCCGATCATTGTTAAATTTTCTAGCCCGAAAAGTGTTTAAAGCAAAAACTAGACTTGTATCTACTGGTGTTTTTATATCGGAGTCCCTAACAAAGCGTCGCCGGGACATTTTGAATGCGGCTAAAGACAAGTACGGTCAGCGTAATACGTGGTCAGATCAGGGTCAGATATTGGCAAAGCCTAGTGTAGAGTCAGCAGTTAAAGAAAATGAGGCCTTTTGCTGATTTCATTTAGTATTAGAAGTTATGATTTGTTTGTTTGTTTTTTGTTTTCGTTTTTTCTTCTTTTTTATCCTTCTATCTCTACTTAATTTTCATTTTTTTGTCCCTTTGTGTCCCTACTTTTTTTATGTTTTTTTCCTCTCCACTATTCCTTATTTCAGGTTCAATTAATTTGGCTTTATTAGTTTATTTTTTTGAATTTGAATTGCATTGACTCTAGTTCGGGTGACATCTCCTCCTTGGGTCAGCGACTGCTTCAATTTCAAAATAACCCAATAGATTTTCTTAGCTTGATTAATAATTCAGTAGATCAGTCTAATAAATCAACATCAAATCCCCATTTTCAGTTAGTAGCAAGTATTTATCGGATTTAGATCGAGTATCCAAACGAGATGGTAGTTTCTTTGTGCTTGAGCTTAATGTAAAGGGCCTTTGTTCTTCCTTTGATGAGTTGAAAAAAATGGTGCGTAGTGGCCACTCTGATTTTATTGGTCTTTGTGAGACTTTCCTTGATTAGAAAAATGAATCTCCATTACATCTCTCTGGGTACAAGATTGAATGTTTAGATCGAAGTTGGATGGCAAGAGGCGGCCTTGCTGTTTTTGTTTCGGAATGTCTTCCGTACTCCGTTAGACGTGACCTGTCAGGAAATGAAGAAGGAATTTTTGAATCTATATTTATTGCGATTAAAACCCAAGCTAAAACTTTGATTGTTGGTAATATATACCGGTCATCTAGAGGGTCTGTTCCCACTTTCCTTCAGATTCTGGATGAGGTCTTGGAAAGAATCCAACTTCATACATGTGAACTTGTCGTTTTGGGTGACTTCAACATTAATTTGTGTGACCGGAGGTCATCCTCGTCCTTGGATTTTCTTTCAACAATGCTCGCTTGTAGAACATTACCTTCTGCATGCATTCCAACTCGCATTACTAACACTACTGCTTCTTTGCTTGAATTTTTTTTTTCATCGTTGACCTTGGTGCAAAATTTTGTGTTGACGAGTGATATCTCAGACCATTTTCCTGTTTTTTCCACGTATGATTTTTCCGATACCTTGCCAAGAAGGAACTAAGGAGCTGGTTTTTCCTCTTTAAAAATTTCATGATCAGGGTTTGCATTTTCTTAGGTCACGGTTGGCGGGTTGTTTGTGGAGTGTTTCTGAAAATGAATCTGATTTAGTTTCTTTGTATAATTCTTTTTATGATACTTTGAAAGAAGTTGCCCTGGATACATGTGTTGCGCCCCAGTCGAATCTGGCATCGAAAAGAACAACCTCTTTGAATCCTTGGATGACTCTGGGACTCCTTAAAAGCTGGAGCAAGAAAAATATTCTTTGGAAGGCTTACACGTCCTCTTAGCCATCTTATCGTGATTCTCGACTTCGACTTTTCAAAGCTTATAGAAGAGTTTACAACTCGCTTTGCCGAAAGGGCAAATCGTTATTTCATTACAGAAAATTCTCTGCGTGTGGTAAAGACATTAGGAAGACATGGCAAGCGATGAATTCTGTTATCAGGCCATCTTCTCTGCCTCCTTTTGTCCCTTCAAGTATTGTGTTTGAAGGCGAAAATGTAGAGGGTGAACTGAAGGTTCAAGATGCGTTTACTTCCAATTTTGCTAATATCGGCAAAGCTACAGCCTCTTCTGTAAGTCATTCTTCTTCTCTACTTAACTTTAGGTCTTACCTTGGACCGCCTTGTCCTAAATCAATGGCATCAGAACCTGCCTCTGAAGCTGAAATAGCCAGAATTGCCAATGGTTTGAGGGGTTTTTCATCTTCTGGACCAGACCATATACCGACTAAGGTTGTAAAGTTCATTCTTCCTGTCATTATTTTTGTCCTCACGAGACTTATCAATCTTTCCTTTGAAAATGGTGTTTTCCCAAGTGCTTTTAAGCGTGCTCGCGTTATTATTCTTTTTAAAGTTGGATCAAGGAATGATTCTGCAAATTATCGTTCCTTATTTCTTTTATCAGTGTTTAGTAAAATATTTGAAAAAGCTATGCTTTCTCGACTTCTTAATTTTCTTAATTCTAAACACTTTTTTCATGATTTTCAGTTTGGTTTTAGGGCAAAGCACTCAACTAAGCATGCATGCGCAACTCTTTTGAATTATTTACATTCAGTTCTTGACTCTGGTCTGATACCTGCTGCTCTTTTTCTCGATGTACGAAAAGCATTCGACTCATTAACACACAAGATTCTTCTTTGGAAACTGTCCCATATTGGTATAAGAGGGAATGCTTATTCTTGGTTTCTATCATATTTATCTGGTCGAGTTATCTCGGTTGATCTGCACATTTCTAACCCTTCGAGAATAGAGTTTGACTAATATAAAAATATAAAAGTTCTATAAGAACCTAACTATTTTATACTTTTTAAAGGCTAATTTAAGAATTAATGAAAAGACAGTTTTATTAAATCTGTACTTTTTAATTATTTCCATCTAAGTAATTATTCTTTCAAGAAATAAATTTACCAATTATGTGAAAAGGTAAGCTTTCAAACTGCGCATTATCTTTGTCCAAAAGACACAATGCGATGTTTTATTTTGGAAGTCAACTTAAACTGCCACCACTACTACTACTCATTGCAGCAAAAATCATCAACAAATTACCAATTATGTGAGGGGGTAAGCTTTCAAACCGAAGCACTATCTTTACCCAAAAGACGCAATGAGAAGTTTTTTGTTTTGGAAGTGACTTTAGTCTACCACCACTACTACTACTCATTGCAGCAAAAAAACATCATAAATTTACCAATTATTTGAAAAGGTAAGCATGGAAACCACGCATTATCTTTATCCAAAAGACACAATGCGATGTTTTTATTTTGGAAGTGAACTTAAACTGCCACCACTACTACTACTCATTGCAGCAAAAATCATCAAAAAATTACCAATTATGTGAAAGGGTAAGCTTTCAAACCGACGCACTAGTAGAGATGCCATAATATCTCCCATGTGGCACCCCTGCTGCCACCTATAACTTTTTTGCACCCCATATATGGGCATAGAGTCCCTAGGGAGAAAGATTGCGTAATCGGTCAATGACCTCTTTTTCCAAGGTCGATTTATTTGATGTTTCTATGTGTAATAACTCCGGAACGAAGGTTGCACATGCGCATTGAATTCTAACGGGAACAATGTTATTGATCTAGGACTCGAGGGGGAAGTGAATTTCCGAGAACTTGATTGCGTAATCGATCGCGAATGTCAAGGAGTCCAGAAATAGTATTTGTTGTTGTTGCTCTAGGCAATGTTATCAGTTTCCCGGAAACAGTTAGATCACGTGTTTCCTTCTCAGCCAATCAGCGAGTCGGTTACATCCCCCTTCTCAACCAATCAGAGACCTGCTTACATATAATTTTCCCCGTTACATAACAATTCGCCCTTGAGATTTCGTATATAACGGGCGTGCAATATGATTAAATTATCAGAAAGTATTGTGACACAATTGATACAACAATGGATAAATTTGAT
>JAQQPU010017970.1:0-18009 GCA_029168905.1 Artemia sp. Kazakhstan ARC1039
GACCACGAGGACGAGAACCGTGAATTTGGCCTTCGAAGGTGATTTTTAGGAGACAGGACCGACTCATCCGTTGTACGTGACCGAGCCATCGAGGTTGCTGGAGCTGGATCTTCATGAGAATTGTTTGTTGTACTTTAAGACGCTCGAGAAGTTCGACATTTCAGATTCTATCAAGGTAAGTGATCCCGCCGATGCGGCGGAGGTACTTAGTTTCAAATGCTGCAAGTCGACGGTTGTCATTTACCTTCAGTTTCCATGTTTCACATGAATAGATTGCGATCGGGATGATCAGGGTATCAAAAAGTCGTGTCTTAAGCCGCAGAGATTCATTAGGTCCAAACACTTTCTTCCAGCCTCCTAATTTTCGACAGGCTCGTCCTTACTTTATAGTTTAACCAACTTTTCTGAAAGTTTTTAGTTTCAATATGTACTTACAGCTCGGCTTCACAAAAACTTAAGGTACACAAAAAAAAAACGACCACGAAAAATGAAATTCAAAGTAAAAAACAAATAATAATGGAGTTCGATTGGAAAGACCAAATTCGACTTTTTTAAAGCTTAACCGCCGGTCCTGCACTCTTTTCTGTTTCCCAGGGACCGGGTTCGTTCGCGTTCATCTTCCATTTTCTGCATCTATCAATCAGAGTGGGCGGAATCTCCCATTCCAAAAAACATCTTGTGTCTCCGAGGCAGAGTTGCTTGGAGTGCATGAGAGCTCCAACCGTTTCGATATTTAATTGGTTTTGCCCAGTCGTCTTAATAATATTTGAACTGGAAAACTGCCGCTCTGCACCGGCTGAAGCATGGGGCAAAGCACAGAGGGTCAGCATAAACTTGGGGAGCACTCAGAACATGGCTTTCCCGCTACCATCTTTTAGTTTGGTAAGCCTCTTCCAGATTGTAGGAAGACGCTCTAAATCTGATTCTGATATTATTTCTGAAATAAATTCACTTCGGATTGGAATTTCCTCGTACTCACTATTAAGGTCCTCCAGCATCTTCATCCTCTCCCCTTCCGTTCTGCATTTTCTAACAGCAACATGTTTAAACCTTTGTAGAAGAGGGAAAAGTGACATAGTTTAGTTTCTCATAGCTTTCAGTGGATCCAGAAGTTCTAAAGATGTAAGAACAGGGTCATCCAGTCTTATCCTAGTACGTATCTGCTTAGTAAGGTCAATAAGATATGCAAGACAGGCTTTCCAAATAGCTTGCACCCAGTGACGTCGATCTTCCACTGACAGGCTTTCAAGGTGCAACTCGGTATTCATCCCAAGTTTAAAGTTTTCAAGCTTCAAAAAATTTTCCGGCCTGCTCACGTTCAGGGAAGTAAAGTTACCTTTGAGCTTCTCAGAACGAAGGAAACACTGCAGAGTAGACAAGTAAAGCTCGCTGGTACGTCTCAAAAGGCAATGAATCCTTGTTCCGCGTGACTGGAACTCAAAGTTGAACTTGTTGATCTTTGCCAGTACATACGAGAGGAAGTACAAGTAAGCATTATTCACGCCTATATCCATCGCACTTAGCAGCTTTTTGGCTTTATCCCTTGTAGAGCTGTCCGACGATGTTAGGGAGAAGTCTGTCAGATAAAAATGCAAGGCTGGCTACTGTTCGAGTAATCTGTTAATTCCGGCTTCAAGCGATAACCAGCGTGCGCCGCTAATCTGCAGAAGTCTGTGGTTGGCAATTTCACAAAACTCCTGGAAAACCTTCAGTCCCAACTGTCTCTTAAGGCTTGCACTTATGAAGTTGATGAGTTCCTTCGCAAAAGTTTTGACTTCAGCAGGTAAGTGCTTCGCTGCAGCCAAAGCACACAATGCAACATTATGGCAAGTGCAACCAAGGACAAACAGCTGCAGATTTTCACGCAGCAGCTGGGATGCAAGGCCGTTTTCGCGCCCCATATTGACCGACACATTATCAAGACCAAGCCCAATCATATTTTCTAATGGAACGTCAACTTTCTTAAAGTACTTCGTCAAAAGATTCTTTTGCCCACTTGCAGTTGCGTCGTCCACCTTTAGTAGTGCCAGGAATCCTTACCTCGCGGTATTCTCACTGTCTACCTACTTCACAATAACAACTACGGACTTTGTATCTGATCAGTCTGTGCTTTCGTTGGCGATTATTGAAAAAAAGTTCTTCTGAAGAACAGATGCTAAAGTGTCCTCGCCATGAAATCCTATAACATTTTTAATAATGCCAGTCAATTTAGTTCGCTTCATTTTAACATACTTGGCTGTAGCTGAATCCCCAAAAGACTTTTTCAAAACGGGAACGAGAGTATCAATTTTTGTCAAAGGAATATCTTCAGCTGCAACCCATGCTGCAAGGCGTAATTCAGCAGCTAACACCATCCTATCACCGTTCTCTTTTTCCTGCCTTTGCTTGTTTCCAACTGCTCCCTCAACTGTCAGTTGTCCCAATGCTGCTTTTACGTTCTTCTTATAAAGCTCACTTGTTGCGTGATTCTTCATGACAGTCAAACTTCCCGTCAGTTTTCGCTAACATTATCTGCAATAGGCCTTTTTGCTTCCGTCTGGCGATTGAATAAAGAAAGGTTTCAGCACTGAATCAGTCAACCACTCTGGTCGAAACTTCTGTGCATAATGCATCTTCTTAGACTTGTGACCAACAAACTTCGTAAGAGTCTCTGAGTCGTCAGCCAGATCGATTGTGGCAGATGTAGATACAATTTCATCGGATTCCTGCAAAACACTGCTTTCCAAAATTTCTATTGATTCTTGAACACAGTCCAGCCCTGTATCTTTTGGGGCAGCATTGTCTGTCTCAGCGTTAGCTATCTCTATTCTGTCTTCAGGACCGGTCTTTTTTGCAGAAGCTATATGGTACGAAGTTTGCTGATTGGCACGCGTTTTCTGCTTGTTCAATGTGGGTAGGAAGCTGACAAGCCAAGCTTTCCTTTTTCCAGACATTCTGAAAAACCGAACCGAAAATCAATCACCGAATATCCATCACTTCCAGACAAGGGCGGATCCAGGATTTTTTTTTCGGGGGGTTACTAATTTTTGACTCGGTTACCGACTAATTTTACTGATTTTTACCTAGGTTTTACTAATTTTCAACTTATTTTCGACTCGGTCAAAAATTTCGGGGGGGGGGGGGGGGGGCACAGAATAAGGCCCCCCCCCTGGATACGGCCTTGCTTCCAGAACTAGTTTCTGGCAAATGGCGAATCAGGGTTTTCAAGCAAAGTAACAATGTAAGTTAGACATAGCAGCTTAAAGGTAAACTCTAGCATTAAAATAAATGGACTTTAAGTGGACAAGTTTAATAGTTGAATTTTTTCTGATTTTTTGACCAACAAAACATTGATATGCTAATCTGCACCTTTACCATGATAGCTAAGAAATAAACATACCATTGGATTCAGAGTTCAATCCATTATCTGAATATAGCAAACATGTCTAATGGAAGTTCCTTTCATAAATTTGAAAAATTAAGGAATTTCCAGGTTTCAGAATTTAAAAAACCTAGTTTTGGTTTAGTTTTTTTCTTGCTTCAGATCAGGGATCGAGGCTTGTGTTTTGGTTTAGTGCTTGTGTTTCTCTTTTTTATTTATTGTTTCCTGTTGGTTACTTCATCTTTAGGGAGCCTCACATTCCTTTATTTGATATGGTATATAAACAAATTTCACTGAAATTAAAAACTTTGACCTGAAAAAGTATTTAGCATTGAACTATAATATTTAACTATGTTAGTTTTGGACTTGGAATTGAAAGCCCAGAATATCAAAATATTTTTCCTCATTCCTCAGCTAAACAATGACTATACTTATGATAAAAGCTATGACAAAGCTATGACAGTGTTAAAGTTATGACAAAAGCTATGACTATACTTATGACAAATGTTATAGAAAAATACTTATTGCATGAAATGAGAGTCAAGAAATAAAATGAACACAATTGTGTCTTATGAAAAGTCAATGAAAAGACAAATATACAAGAATCGGTACTAAAAAGATGCCAGACAAAACATTAATTGTCACGAAACTAAATAGAGCATTGTTGAAACCAGGGTAAAGTTGCAGATTATTTCCCCCCTGATAAAAAACAATTATTTCCTACTGTATATTATTCAGTCAATTAAGCTTTAAAGTTTCACAGATACTGTCCAGTGGAACCAGAATATAAACAACTATTTTCTTACTGTATATCCCAGTTCTATTGGTAGGGCCTGCATCCTACACTACAGGGAGAACTAAACTGTACCTTTACCAAAGCCAGTGACATAGCCAGCTGGCCAAAGGCCCTCCCCCTTAGTTTTTTCAGTTCTTATTTCAATGTTTCTATCACTACAAGAGACTGTGAAATTGCCTTTATGTAGAGGGGTAATCTAAAACTGGACCCCTCCCCCTGATCTTCTAAAGCCGCCTTAATCACCCAAATGAGAATATTAAAGAAACAAGGAAAAACTTCTTAATGCTAAATTCAAATTTTTTACTACACCACTGATTGAAACTTAATTGAAAATTAGACTGAAATTTCTTGTAGATATTTAATATTAGAATACAGATTAATTATAGAAAGAATCATTGTTGATGTTAGAAATTATAAGAAAAATAAATAAGAAACAAGTTCAAAGTATTGGAGATATGGGGGTCATGAATCAGCCCATAGAAGGACATCAGAGCATTATTCAAAAAAATGCTTGTCTTGGCAGAGCATTTGTGGTTACAACCAGCCTTTGAAACAGTATTGTGAAATGATGGTGAAGGTTCAGAGGTGCTCCCTGTGCAGTAAAAATGCAGTAGTACAGCTCAATAGAAGCAGGATTTAAGACAACTTATGCATTAATTAGTCCATTGCACAGCAACTCTTCACCTTTACTGCATGTGTAGCAGTTCTGCATGTTTACCAGGCATGATAGACGGAATAATATACAGTTGTTTTGATAATCGTGCTGATTAGCAAGATTAGCTATCCCTATGGTGTAGGGTGCCTGATAGAACCAGAATAGACAATAAAAAATGAGTTGTTCATATCCTGTATAAACTGGAACATATTGGAATAAGAGGTGAAGCTCTGGATTGGTTCAGATCATATCTGAGGGACCGCAGGATTTATTTGGGAAAAGATCCTGGAAACGATGTGCTCGTTAACTGCGGTGTCCCCCAGGGATCAATATTAGGACCGAACTTGTGCCAGGATGAAAACTCCCTCCAGTCCAAAGGTGAAGATGATGAGCTCGTGGCCTTTGCTGATGACACCACGCTTGGTTGCTGTGAAACGGATAAGACAACGCTCATGTCTAAACTGAGGGAGGTTCTGGAGGGGACGTATCTCTAATGTTGCTAACCGACTTGTTATTAATGTTGAGAAATCTTGCGTTCTATTTTTTTTCTCGGGTTGGAAGTGTCCATCCGGAGATATGTGGCATCCAGACATCCAGAGGTGTGATTAGTCGGCCAGAAAATCATTTTGCAAAATACCTAGGAATCCTCCTCGATAAGAACCATCATTCGTGCATCATATTCAAGCAGTAGAGTTGAAGCTATCCCTGAATTTTGGAATAATAAAAAAACTGAAAAGCGCTTTGCCGCAGAAAACGCTGGTCCTGCTGTAAAACGCTCTTATAAAACCCCATTTACAGTATTGTGCAATGATCTGGCAATCAACTTTTAAATCCCACCTGCGAAAACTGAATTCGATTCATCAACGATGTCTGATATTAATTGGAAAAAATGAAGAGTACTTGTCATTAGGGTTCCTGCATCAATTATCATGCTTGACCTTTGTGTTCAAGTTTTTAGCTGGAGAGCTGTCATCTGCGTTTCAAAGATTATTTGACCTATTTCAGACCAGCATAATTTGCATACCCGATCATCATCAAACCTGCAAATACCCCTCACCCCGACCGTGCGATCAGATTTCGCTCCTAACGTAGCTTGTGCAAAGATATGGAACCTGATCCCAGAAGAGCTGAGAGGTAGGAGCTCCCTTGCATCATTTAAAAAAAGAGTAAAAAATCATTTAATAGCCTTACAAATGAATAGTTAATAAAAAAATAAATAAATAAAAATAGAATTAAATGTAAGTAGTAAATTTAAATTACAAATGTATGATTTTTAAATATGACGGGGTGGTTTTCCCTGAGGGTAAGGAACGGGGAGGTAATAGTTTTAGTTATTTGGTAAATGAGGGTTATGGTTGTGTCTGAGATTAGGAGTGATGGTCATTCTGCGTATTATGTTAAATTGTAATGATTTTGGTTATCGGCGTCCAGGAATGGACTGAGTATTTTGATTATGTGTGATTTATTCTTTTCATTTGTTAATAAACATATCGAACAACGTAGTTTCAAGTTCTGGAAATTAGGTCCTTGAGGATGACTACCCCCCACAACCCTCAGGGTAAGGGTTGTAAGTTATGCCCTGGGAGTATATAAGGCTTTTATTATTGGGAATTGAGAGGGCTAGTACCCTTATTAATATTCAAAAGCGATCAGAAGGTGAATCCCCCCCCCCAAATACCCATCATTTCCCCAAACACTTTCGATCAACATTTTAATGTAGCAATTTTGTTGAACGTAGTTGAAGGGTCCGGAAATTATGTTTTCGAGTATGATAACCCCCCCCCCACAGTCCTCAGGGCTAACGTTATGCCCTAGGGGCATATAATGTCATATAGAAAGTGGTGTCGTAAAAACTTAAAAAAGGGCTCTTTCTATCGGACACTGAGAGGGATATTGCCCTTTTTAATAGTCGAAACTAATCAGAGGAAGAGTCCCCCCCCACGTCTATCATTTCCCCAAACATTTCCGATCAACATTTTGATATGGCCATTTTGTTCATTATGTTGAAAGGTCTCGAAATTATGTCTTTGAGGATAACAAGCCTCCCCCCATAGCCCTAAAGAGAAGGGTTGTAAGTTATGCCTTTGGGGCATTTAACGTTTTATAGAAATTTTTGTCGTAGAAGCTTCAAAAGGGGCTAATTTGATTGAAAATTGAGAGGACTAGTGCCTTTTTTATTAGTCGAAAGTTATACGAGTGCAAATGTCTCCCTCCACGTCTATCATCTCCTCAAACACTTCCAATCAAAATTTCGATATAACCATTTTGTTAAGCCTATCAGAAAGGTCTGGAAATTATGTATTTGAAGATAACAAATCCCCCCAGCCATCAGGGCAAGGGTTGTAAGTGTTGCCCTGGGGACATATAGGGTTTTTATAGAAAGTGTGGTCATATTTACTTCAAAGGGGGCTTATTGGATTGGTAATCAGGCGCTCTAATGCCCTTTTTAAGAGTCAAAGTGATCAGAGGGCAGCTACCATCTCCCCCCTACATACACGTCATATTATCCCGAAATACGTCTAATAGAAATTTTGAGATAGCCATTCTATTCAAAATAGTCTAAATATCATATATCAAGGCTTTTGGGGTTGGCAAAAACCCCAGAGACTAGGGGTAAGGGTTGTAAGTTATGCCAAGCATGTATTGCAGGTATTAAAGGTTTTTATGGAAGGGATGGTTGCTTAACTTCAGAAAAAACTTAGTCTTTCTCCCTGACAAAGACTATGTCAATATAAAACGAACAGAAACTAATCAAAAAAACTTTTTGCACAAAATAATTTTTTCTAAAAAAAAGTAAATAACTCCATTAAACCAAAATTGAACAAAAATAGAATAAAATAATCTACCAAACATACAACTACCACAAATCAGTATTAATAAATAAATGAAACCCAAAACAAACAGAAATTAAAATAAGTCAAACTCAAAATGAGCAGAAATTAATGTGATTAGGGTTCTAAACCCTATGCTTTTTAAAAGCCAGAATATAATTTATGGTTTACTGAAAAAATTCTTTTAAATGTTTTCACTTTTATAACTATAAGAAATCAAAAATTAATTAAGATTTTAAGGAATAAGTATCAGCAGCATATGTATATTAAACTGACAGTGCACATTTTTTTCAGTAAATTCATTTGATTTTTTTTTCAGAAAAGTACAAATGATATTCTGGCTTTTAGAAAGCAAAGGTTTTAGAACCCTAATCAGATTAATTACTGCTTGTTTTGAGTTTGACTTATTTTAATTTCTGTTTGTTTTGGGTTTCATTTATTTATTAATACTGATGTGTGGTAGTTGTATATTTGGTAGATTATTTGATTCTGTTTTTGTTCATTTTTGGTTTAACGGAGTTCTTAACTTTTTTTTTGAAAACTTATTTTGGGCAAAAAGTTTTTTTGATTAATTTTGGAAATCAAGACTCAAAGACTCATCAAGACTCAAAAGCTTTTTTGATGCAAAACAGTCCCTAAATAAATTTCTGTTTGAGTTTTGCACTGGTTGTTTGACTGAAAGTGCATGTGCATTGCTCCTTAATCATAGGCAGCGCAATCGCGCTGCCTAAGTAAAGAACGATGTTGGCACAATTTATTATTTATTATTTATTTTTTGGAAAGTGTTTTCGTAGAGACTTGAAAAAGGGCTCATTCGATTGGAAATTGAAAGGGCTAATGCCCTTTTTAATAGTCAAAAGTAATTGTAGGGCAACTACTCACCTCTCAAGCTCACCATTTCCCAAAACACATCCAATCAAAATTTTGAGATAGCCATTTTGTTCAACGCAGATGAAATTTCTGGAAATTAGGTCTTTGAGGATGACACTCCCCCCAGAACCCTCAGGGCCAAGGTTGTAAGTTATGCCCTGGGGTCATATAAGGTTTTCTTTATAGAAAATGTTGTCGTAGAAACTTCAAAAAAGGCTCATTGGATTGGAAATTGAAACAGATAGTGCCCTTTTGAATAGGCTAGTCGATACTGATTGGATGGCAACTAAGCCCCCTCTCACGCCCACTATTTCCTCAAGCATATCCAATCAAAATTTTGAGATAGGCATTTTTTTCAACATAGTGGAAAGTTCTGGATATTATGTCTTTGAGGATGATCAACCCCCCCCCCCACACCCTTCAAGGCAAGGGTTGTATGTTATGCCCTAGGGGTATACAAATTTTTTATAGAGCGTTTTAATAGTAACTTCGAAGGGCTAGTGCCCTTTTTAATAGTCAAAAGTGATTGGAGGAAAACTAACACCCCTCCTCCCACGCCCCCCCATTTCCCCAAAAGTTGGAAGTCCGGAAATTATGTCTTTGAGGATGATACTCCCCCCCCACAATCCTCAGAGCTAAGGTTGTAAGTTATGGCCTGGGAAAATGTAAGGTTTTATAGATAGCGCTTTCGTAGAAACTTCAAAAAGGGCTCATTCGATTGTAAATTAAAAGTTCTAGTGCTCTATTTAATAGCTGAAAGGGATTGTAAGGCTACTAATGCCCCTTTAAAGCCTACCATTTCCCCAAACACATCCAATCAAAATTTTGATATAGACATTTTGTTCAACGTAGTCTTTGCCAGCGTTGTCGTAGAAACTTCGAAGAGGAATCATTCAATTGGGAAGTGATGGGGCTACTACTCTTATTAATAGTCAAAAGCGATCGGAAGGCGAAAGTCCCCCCCCCAATACCCATCATTTCCCCAGATACTTCCGATCAACATTTTGATATAGTAATTTTGTTGAACGTAGTTGAAGGGTCCAGAAATTATATTTTTGAGTTTGACAACCCCCAACAGCCCTCAGGGCTAAGGTTGTAAGTTATGCCCTGGAGGCTTATAATGTCATATAGAAAGTATTGTCGTAAAAACTTCAAATAGGGCTTTTTCGATTGGAAATTGAGAGGGCTATTGCCCTTTTTAATAGTCGAAAGTAATCAGAGGGAGAATTGTCCCCTCCTCCCAACGCCCATCATTTCCCCAACATTTACGATCAACATTTTGATATAGCCATTTTGTTCAACGTAGTTGAAAGGTATGGAAATTATGTTTTTGAGAATGACAACCCTCCCCCCATAGCCCTCAGGGCAAGGGTTGTAAGTCATGCCCTGGGGGCAAATAAGGTTTTTTATAGAAAGCGTTATCGTAGAAACTTCAAAAAGGGGTCATTCAATTGGAAATTATAATGGCTATTGGCCTTTTTAATATTCGACAGTAATTGGAGGGCAACTAACCCCCCTCTCACGCCCACTATTGTCCCAAACACATACAATCAAAATTTTGAGATAGCCATTTTTTTCAAGGTAGTTAAAAGCTCTGGAAATTATGTTTTTGAGGATGACACCCCCCCCCCGCTCCAGTCATCAGGGCAAGGGTTGTAAGCTATGCCCTGGGGGCATATGGTGTTTTTATAGAAAGCGTTGTCCTAAAACTTAAAAAAGGGCTCATTCAATTGAAAATTGAAAGGGCTAGTGCCCTTTTTTATAATTAAAAGTAATTGGAGGGCAACTAACACCCCTTTCACGCCCACCCTTTCCCCAAATACATCCAATCAAAATTTTGAGATATTCATTTTGTTCAACGTAGTTAAACGCTCTGGAAATTAGGTCTTTTAGGATGACCATCCCCTCACCTCAGGGCAAGGGTTGTAAGTTGTACTCTGGGTGTATTTGAGGTTTTTATTGAAAGTGTTGTCGTAAAAACTTCAAAAAGGGCTTATTTGAATGGAATTTGAAAGGGCTAGAGCCCTTTTCAATAGTCGAAAGGGAATGGAGAGCGACTAACCCCCCCCCCCCCCTCTCACTCCCACCATTTCCCAAAACGCATTCAATTAAAATTTTGAGATAGCCATTTTGTTTAACGTAGTTAAAAGTGCTGGAAATTATTATTTTGAGGATGACATACCCCCCCCCCCCCAATTCCTGGAGGATGACAACCCTCACC
This sequence comes from Artemia sp. Kazakhstan ARC1039, assembly GCA_029168905.1. Classification (NCBI taxonomy): domain Eukaryota; kingdom Metazoa; phylum Arthropoda; class Branchiopoda; order Anostraca; family Artemiidae; genus Artemia; species Artemia sp. Kazakhstan ARC1039. Next base: position 10,735 of record JAQQPU010017970.1, read on the forward strand.
CGATAGCCCTCATGAGAATGGTCGTAAGTTATGCCCTTGGGGCATATAACGTTTTATAGAAAGATTTTGTCGTAGAAGCTTCAAAAAGGGCTCTTTCGATTGAAAATTGAGAGGACTAGTGCCTTTTTTTAATAGTCGCAAGTGATCAGAGGGCAAATGTCTCCCTCCAAGCCTATCATTTACCCACACACTTTCAATCAAAATTTTGATATGGCCATTTTGTTAAGCCTATCAGAAAGGTCTGTAAATTATGTCTTTGAGGATAACAAATCCTCCCAGCCCTCAGGGCAAGAGTTGTAAGTTGTGCCCTTGGGAAATATAGGATTTTTATAGAAAGTGTGGTCATATAAACTTCAAAGGGGGCTCATTGGATTGGTGAGACGGGTTACCCTCTCACCCCTGCACACACGTTATATTGTCCCGAAATGCGTCTAATAGAAATTTTGGGATAGCCTTTCTATTCAAAAAAGTCTAAATATCATATAACAAGGCTTTTGGGGTTAAAAAAAAACAGAGGTTAGGGACAAGGGTTATAAGTTATGCTCAGGGGGTATTAAAGATCTTATGGAAGGGAGGGTTATTTAACTTCAGAAGAGGCTCAGTCTTTCTCCCTGAAAAGGAGTGTGTCAATATAAAACGAACAGAAATTAATCAAAAAAACTTTTTGCACAAAATAATTTTTTCAAAAAAAAAAATGAAAGAACTCTATTAAACCAGGAATGAACAAAAATATGATAAAATAATCTACCAAGCATACAAATACAACAAATCAGTATCAATAAACAAATGAAACCCAAAACAAACAGAAATTAAAACAACTCAAACTCAAAACGAGCAGAAATTAATCTGAGTAGGGTTCTAAACCCTAGGCTTTTTTAAAGGCAGAATATAAATTTTATTTTACTGGAAAAAATTATTTTAAATGTTTTCACTTATAACTTTAAGAAAACAAAAATTAATTTCGATTTTAAGGAATAAATATAAGCATATGTATATTAAACTGATATTAAAATGTGCATTTTTTAAACATTAAAATGCGCATTGACATTAAAATGCGCATTTCCAGTAAATTCATTTGAATTTTTTGAGTAAGCTACAAATTATATTCTGGCTTTTAGAGAGCAGTAGTGGGGGTCAATCTATTCTACCGGGGCCCACCCCGAATTTAAAATGCGCATTTCAGTAAATTCATTTGAATTTTTTGAGTAAACTACAAATTATATTCTGGCTTTTAGAAAGCAGTAGTGGGGGTCAATCTATTCTACCGGGGCCCACCCCAGATTTCTACCGGAGCCCTCTGACATCACGCGACACACCTTTTTCTAGGCGTCATTCCTGCCCTTAGCAAGAGTTCACGGACACACCCTTTCCCTGTTACTTTGCAAAATCATGTCTATACATGTTCCCCAGGTTGTTGAAACCCCCGCGATGCTTTTCCAGACATACCCCAGCTAGCAAAGCTCTCCCGCAATGCTTTTCTAGACAAAAATCCAAGATGGCTGAAACTTCCTACGATGTTTTTCCAGACACATCTCCCAGCTAGCAAAACTCCCCCCAAGTTGTTACTAGACAAAATTCCCAGGTGGCTGAAATCCCCTGCAAAGTTTTTCTATTAAAAGACAAAGAGAACTTCCCCCACCGAAACATGCTGTATATAGATATGTTAAAGGCATTTCCTCGTCAGTTTCTTTTAAGTAATTGAAGACGAAACAATTACTTTAACAATGGATAATACCTATAATCATATAAGTCCCTTTCTCTATATAGTTACACCCCCTCCCCCCCCAAAAAAAAACAAATCTTTATACTTTGCTCTGTTTCAAATATACTCTTTTTCCCACTATGTAAACCCTCCTCCCTCCCGCCACCATTCATTACCATTTAATTCTTTCGAAAAAGAAATTAGTTTACTCAAAAAAGTGTCTTTTCTCCTTCATGCGTTTAAAAACCTTAGAACCGTCTCTCTTATTGATCTAAATAGGGACATTCATTAAAAATTTTCGTGCGTGCTTTGCCTAAATCGGTATCTGTTGTGAAATTAGGCAGAACCCTCTCAAAGGGTGTCTGGTAAACAAGGAAGGGATTAAGCTTATGCATTGCCTAATTGTAGACGGTCTGGCAGAAAGGGGACGAATTGCTTGCAAAATTAAGGTTTAGTAGTCACATTTTTTTAGGCATGGAAATTGCGTGTAAGGAGAGAGGATGGGACAATAAAAACATTTATTTTTATTCTAGACAAAAATCTGGTTAATAAGCTGTTTATTACATCCAAATAGTAAAAACACTATATATGCCCCCCATTAATAGCATCATATTCATGCCTAGGCTACAGATAAATTATTGTCTAGCATTTTTTATCCTTTAGTGTTCGGTTTATTTTCCATTTTTAAAATTCCTATGCATAAAAAAACCATTGCTTGTTATTTCTAAGCGAATTTTCTACGCTTTTCCTCAAAAGGACTGATTTATTTAAAGGTGGAAATGAGGTACTTCTTAGGCAATAGCAACACTATAATTTTCAATAAACTTTTTATCAAGTTTTGCCTTCCTGAAATGACACAGGGCTGGATTTATAAAATTTAAGCTGTAAAATACAGGTGTTTATTGCTTCTAGATGGTAAAAAATAGGATTTTCGGGGCTTCTTTCTGCATGTAGTGTGTTTAAATGTTTTCTAAAAATAAGGGTATTTCTAGGTTTACTGGCTGGTTTCTCACAAATTTTACTTTTCTTGAAAAGGAGTGACTTACTTAAAGGTGGGAGAGGGGCAATAACAAAATTATGGTTTCCAAGTTTCACATCCCTGGAAAGGAGAGGGCTGTATATTTTTGAGATCTAAATTATTTAATAACTATTTTATGTTTTTTTGAAAAGGAGAGGACTTATTTTAGACAATGTTTAAATATTTATAGCTTCGGTTTTTCTTCTCTGCAAGGCTGGATACTAAATTTTCTCTTCTTTTCAGAATTTTCCAATTCTTCCCCCACCAAACAAGAGGGCTAGGTCAATGATGCTACTCCCATGCAGCGATTGGAGATGGCTGGTTCTCTACGCCCCCAAAACCCCGAAGGAGAAATTGCTGTCCCATCTATGCTCCGCACGCAAGACGGTGAAGTCACGGGACCTTCAAGACCTGAGGCTTACGATAGTAAAACTGCCGAACTTTCTAAGCTGCCCATGCAAGCTTCGATGCTTAAGCCATCCAGGGTCACGCTCTACCAATCCTCTGTCCCCTATCATGCTGCTGCCTAATCAATGCAAGCTCCGATGCCTGATCCATCCAGGCGTTTGATAAACCAACCCTTCGCTCCCTGTCATGAGTTACATGGGCCTTAAAGAGCTGCGCAAGGTCCCACCCATCTAGCTGTGCAGCCTGCACAAGAGCCTGGTGTTGTCCTGTCGGTGCAATTTGAAGACATGAGAAAATTTTTTTCAAACTAATAAAGCTATTTATTTTTTAGGTGTTAGAGAGCCTTTTACTCTTTATTTTTCTCTTTTCACTTTTTTTTTATATCTCAGGACCACGTTATAGAAACATCTAACTATTTTTTTCAACTTTTTAAGCCTTTCTTTTTGCCATTTTTCAACCTAATAAAACCTGGTCAGAGATATTAAAAAGTTTTTAGCCCAATATAGACATTTTCCCCCATTTTCGGGCTTTGAAGGGGATTTTTAAGCTAATAAGAGCCTACTCGCTAGCCTTTGGGAGTCATCGGTGCCCCCCCTCCCCTGTTAGCTTTATTCATACCTATTTTTCTAGACTAGCCAACTTTTCTGTCTATTTAACTACTTTTGTCTTTTTTCAGGCTCCATATCTCCTAGTTTTAAGGGACATAGAAATATGGCTTCAGCTTTTAAGCATCTACTCACGAATTTTCAGAGGGACTCGGTTTTCCCCCTCCCCTGTTAGCTTTTTTTATTCATTTTGCCCTTTGATTAAGCATTCAAAGAAGTAGTGTTGCGGGCGTGAGGGGGGAGGGTATACCCTAAGGACATTCATTTTCTAGCTAAGAACTTGACGTGAAGAGTTTAGGGAGATATGCCCCCCTCCTGTTATTTCAATTCATTCCTAAATTTATGTTTTCTTTTTCCGAAAGATTTCGAGCAATTAATGGAGAATCATCTCACTAGACTCCTAGAAGCTATACTAGTGGAGGGCACTGCAAGGATTATAAAGGATGCAAACCCTCCTTCGGTTAGTTTTCCATAACTATATTTTTTTTATTCAAAAGGGTATAGCACTAGTTTGGGCAAACCTTTCAATGCTTCATAATACATTCAAAAGGTGCTCTATGGAAGGGGCATTCCATTTATATCAGTAGTGAGGAGATAGGACACCCATGCATTCCAATGAGTAGTGGAGGGCTTACACTTCCAAGAGGGCATGTTATCCCATCTTAATGCATTGATACATTCCATTGAGTAGTGGGGTGGTTATAGTTCCAAGAGGGCATGGTACTCATAATGCAATGAGTAGTGGGGCTCTATGACTTTCATAACCGTTCTCTCTTTTTTTCATTGGGCAATAGCTTCCAGTGAGCTAATATGCTCTTATTTATCTAGATTCACACAACATCATCTCAAGGGACCTAAAACCTCTACGAGGATATAGAGACTTATAAATATTCAAAAGGCCCTGGAGATTAGTGAATGCGGGGGGGGGGGGGGGGGTTAAGTGCAGTGGCGAGTCCGGCTAGTGTATTTGATTTAGACCGTTTTGTGACGGGTATCGGCCTCGATATAGATTATGAATGGGTAAATCAGTTACCAGCTAACGAGGTCGAGAGGATGCTAAAAGTGCCCGCCCTCAAAGTGATACGGAACAAAGTGGATCTGGCTCAACCCTAGTAGTAGCTGATTTGTTTTTAGCAGATGCCGCTTTGCGCAATATTCTTGTATATAGGGCCGAGTTTTTTGACCCAATCAATTACCTGTCAGGTGGTACTATTCAAACGAACCCCATAGAAACCACACACCTCTACGTCAGCATGATTCGGGAACTTCTCGAAAAAGATTTAAGGGAGGCGGGAGGGCGGGATTCTTTAAAAGCATCCATCGCGTTTAAAACTATTTTTTAATGCAAGTTTGGTTGTTTTGTGCAACCGTCATATTCAAACAAGAATGCGGACGCTACGCCCAGACCTGCATAATTTTGAGGATGTGTTTTCGGATTGTGTGGATGAAATTTTTAATACGATGGAGGGATATAATGAGAATAGGAGTGTGTTATCGGTTTTGTTTATAGAAAATTAGAGAATAATATTACTAAATTCAAAAGGGAATTTGCTAAAAGGGGGGGGAGGGGGAAGAAAAATTTTTTTTAATGTAATAGTAACTTAAAAGATACTAAAGGTGTACAACACTTTTGTTTCGACACAGGCTTGGAGTGTTTCAAGTATTCCGTCCTTGTCGCGGGTCATAAACCGTTGAAGAATGATACCACTAAAATGATGGTAGACGATTGGGCAGTAAACTAAAAAGAGGGTTCTGATTTTCCAAAAGTAGATTTTAATTGTTTAAGGGGACAGTACCCAGTAACGCTTAAGGGGATTGATATTTTAAAAAAAACAAATGAACATTTAAAAGTTGGGGTAATAGTTTTACAATTTGATGAAGAATTTGAAGAGGGGGAACTTAGTGATAAAAAGGGGTAATTTATTCTGTAAGAGCACCGTTCATTGACTCAGTGAAACACTGGGTATGGCTTTTTTACGAACATTCCAAAGATCCTGAATCAATTGGAAATTTCTTTCCTATTCTTAATATTAGCAGGGTTTTAAGTGAGCGTAAAGGGAGCAAAGGGGGTACCTGCTATTACTGCCCAATATGTCGATCAAGATTCCGTAGCAAATTAAATTGAATAATCATTTGAGACACTGCAAGCGTCAAGGGTACCAGTCTGTGGAAACGGTTTCAGGGGACAATGCTACCATGCAGTGCAAATGCTTTCAGAACATTCTGTTGCAGAGCAACAAGGTATCATTGGAAATTGAGGCCGCTCTCATGGATGTGTCAGATCTGTCAAATTCAAATAATGTGAAAAAACATGAAGTCATTGCGATCTTTTTTGCGCACGTGCGGAGAGATTCAAGTAATACAATGCAATTTTGTAGATTTTTGTGAGAGGTTGGGTGGAAAAGACTGGGTTGGCACAGCTATGGTTGCTCGCATTAAAACAGCAAATGAGGGAATTTCACGGCTGCGTCATACTCACTATCCAATGAATCTATCACTAGAAGACGAGTTGGCAATTAAAAATCAAGACATTTGTTGGATTTGTAAGGAAAAACTTAATGAGGGGGATTCGAAAACCTTAGACCATGATCATTTATACGAAGAAATTTCATCAAGGGGAAGTAACTTTCGGGGGGTCGCACATAAATCGTGTAACTTAAATGTTAAGCAACAATACTCTTTACCGGTTTACATGCACAATTCCAACTATGATTTGAAATTCATATTACCAGTGTTGGCACGATTGCGGAAAGGTGAAGTTGTAGATGCCGCATGGGCACATGGTTCTTTTTCATATAACATCATACCAAAATCACCTGAAAAGCTGCTAGTCGTAGAATTTAAATGGTAAACAATTGATAATGGTAATACTTGTTGGGATAAAATCGTTTCCTTGATTCTTTTAGTTTCTTCCCTAAATCCCTAAGTCAACTCATTCAAGTACAAAAAAGCGACGATTTTAATAGTTTCCCCCTCCTCAAAGAGCACTTTCCAGATGAGGAGCTGTATGATTTAATAACGTGTAAGGGCATACAGCCGTACATAATTTCTTAAACCACATTGGCCTGACATCACATAAAGAAAGAAAAACGAGCAAAAATGGGGTTTTTATAGGCCAAATGACGATACTGAAAATACAAAGCGAATATTTTGAGAGGACAAACGCCTTTCTTCTTCAGCGCGAAACGAAAAGATGAATCAATAAAAGCCAAAAATTAAAAGAATTAAAAACAACTACCTAACAACCATAAAAGCGAGTTATTCACCAATATCCGCCATTTGCACAAAATCCAAAAAACATGAACTGCCATCGACGGATACTAGCGAGCAACTGACAAATGAAAGGAATCAATTCATTCACTCGAAAAAACAAAACGAACCAGCAATTAAATAAGTTGGAAAACTATGTCATTTGATTTCGGATTTTAATTAAGACATTTCTTGCAGACACCCTTTGAGACCTAAAGGGTTGTTCACGTGTTTGATTAGATGACAGGGAAAGTGGTTCAAGGTTTATTTCAGGGATTACTAACGTATCGGCT
>JAQQPU010017971.1:0-18009 GCA_029168905.1 Artemia sp. Kazakhstan ARC1039
TGTGTGTAAATGAACGTAGGAAGGGATATTTCTCAGTCCTTCAAGTGTAAGAAATTAGTATTTTTATGCCAATCAGGGCCAGTCAAAACAATACTTAAAGGTTGAATAGAAACTTCTGTGAGCTAGTTAAGTTTTCGTTTTTTGGATCAGAATGCTTTGAAAGAGAAACAGAGAGTTTACTTTCTTATAGCTCCGAGAAAAAAAAGCGTTTTAATTTCATTATATTATATCTATGACGTATGATGTCCTACAGCTGTGTTAAACATTACTTTCATATAGAAACAAAGGCATTTATGTCTTTAGCTCCTTGGCGAAAAAAATTTAATTTCATTAGTTTATATCTATGACGTATACAATAACAGAGAGATCACTGTTCTATAGTTCGGTGACAAAAATGTTCTTTAATTTCATTGGTTTATCTATGACATATCTTGTGCTCTAATTTCTGTGAAATATTTTCGCAAGTCAGTCACGTTATATCTTACCTATGCTAACTCAGGTTCCCCTCAGATTTTCTATGAAAAATCGACCCATGTCCTAACCAAGATGGATACTATCAAAAAAAAAAAAAAAAAACAAGAAATTATCAGTACAGAAGCGTCTAATTATATGAAATATTTTATCTTAGTGCAGATTATAATTATTTTAGGCCTACACATTGCTCATTCATGTGTTTCTTACTCGAGTAATATATGTACTAATAGCCAACTATTGGTAACTATAACCAAACAACCTATTGGTACGTTTATATGTAGAATTTCACGGCGGATGTGAAATTATATCTCGATAATAATATGGAAAATTTTAAAACCATTTGATCAGTTAAGATACATGGATTGAAACCCTGTGTATGTCCAATGGCGACTAAGTAAAACCCACAAGGAATTCCCTATTAATGTGAAGGTGTTTCTCGCTTAACGGATTCTAATAAGACTTTAATATAATATTTATTTATTTAGTGCTGAAGGATTTGCTCAAACAATAGCCTTCTAAAAAGATATTGATGTCAGTTCTTCATTATGCTTATATTCTTTGCCAAGCATTAACTGGAATCTACGGAGGCAAGCTTGGAAATCCTGCATCTAATGACCTTATTCGAAAAGCGAATATGAGGCACCAATGTTGACTTGCAATTACGGAAAAATCCTGAGACTAAGAACCTCTGCATTTCAGCCGTTAAACCCGGAACCACATGAGAACGTCTAAGCCAAGAAATAGGGAAGACATCAGAAAACTAGTGGGTATAGAGGTCTCCACTAGTCCTTGTTATGTCTTGTCACCTCATTGTAGTATCGTTTGCGTAAAACCGTGTGGTTATGACGCTGCAACATGCGTTTCTTAAACAGCACGGACTTGCGTGAACAATGCAGGCATGAAAAATATCGTAAAAGTAGACCTCAAACTTAATAATGTAGGGTAAATTATGTTTATTTAATATTGATATTTCCGTTCTCAAAACAAATTTGAAGACATCTCTATTTTAAATTTTTAGATTTTTGTTGAGAATACCAATATTAGTGTATTTATTTAATTCTGTCTCATAGCTAAAAAAATTATAACCCAATTAATGCGTGAATTATTGTATGTGTATTTACTTCAAAGAACATGTGATTCTGCCGCGTTGTTTTTATTACAGGAAAGTAAATGGACACTTTGGTCATTGAGTATTACAATAAGCTGCCCAGTACAGATACGACCCAGTAACATCTATTTTATCATATCTCAACCAACGAAGAGTACTCACCATAACTCCAGGCAAGTTTCATCCCAACTTCGTCTACGAAAACAACAGTTACCTTCGATCGTCGTTCCTTCGACCATGAACCATATTACGTATCAGGTAACACTATATTTGAACCTCAGTATCAAGTGCTTTAACGAACTATATAATCACTTAAATGCCGAGAACCCCATCGATCAGTACAAGATAACAATATTTAACGATATTTGAAGTTAAATAATATTTAAATTTGAAGATATTCGAAGACGAAATTAAAGACAATTTGAAGTTTAATTCTGAGAACTCCATCGATCAGCACATGATAAACGATATTTGAAGTTAAAAGATACTTAAAGACATTTGAAGATATTTGAAGACGAAATTAAAGACAATTTGAAGTTTAATTCTAAGAACTCCATCGATCAGCACATGATAAACGATATTTGAAGTTAAAAGATACTTAAAGACATTTGAAGATATTTGAAGACGAAATTAAAGACAATTTGAAATTTAATTCTGAGAACTCCATCGACCAGCACACGATAGACAATATTTGAAGTTAAATGACACTTAAAGACATTTGAAGATATTTGAAGCAGAAAGTAAAGACAATTTGAACTTTAACTCTGAAAACACCATCGAGCAGTACAAGATAAACGATATTTAACGATATTTGAAGTTAGATGATAGTTGGAGAGGTTCGAAGTTGAATTTAAAGACAATATATTAAGAGAGTCACTATAATATGACGACAACCCGTTTCAAAAGGCACAAATGAACAATTTTACGCGAGAATACATTCTCTATATGCCTCAAAAATCCTAAAAATGATATGCTGAGAAGAAAAACACCAACACCTCTAGTGGGAAGAATCATTTCCCGGTTGACTATTAGAACGATGTTTAAAGGTCATTTCCCAGTTGACTATTAGGGAAAACTTACCGTGTAAAGACAACTAGACTCAAACTGTTCCATGAAGAAACCATAACGTAAGTGCTTCGAAATTTTTGCCAGGACAAAAGGAGTGAAGGACAGTAATTTACAACGGAAGGGTGTAGTACACTAAGGACACGAAAGGTGACGAATAGATGTGAAGCTACATGTGTTACTTCCTAACAGCTTTGACAATTCAAAAATCCCAATAGTGAAAGTATTTTAATGTCATCAGTGAACATGATGAACCAAATATTGTATGTTATAAATCATTCATGTATGTACCACAAGTAGAATTAGGTGTAATATTATCATGTTATTCATTTAACGTTGTGTAGATAGTATGTAGTACGTCATATAGACAGCAAAATAAAAAAAAAAAAAAAACTAATGTAAAAGTAGAATAGTCCCAACCTTATTGGAAATGTAAAAGTAATCAGTGTTAGATATAGAAAAAAAAATCTTTAGTATAGTAGCTAACCTAGAACCAAAAATAATCTTAGTCCGGTAGATGAATTTTAGATAGGGATGTAGAATAAAATAAGAAAAATAATTGAAAAATTTTAAAACTCCTAATGGGCAGTAACTAATGACGGGGCGTCATTATTTCATGGGAAGGGTGATATGTACCATGAGTAAGATGCGATGTATTTAAAATACCAAAATAAAGTTCCTTTCTAAAGATAATTCCGATTTCTTATAATTAAGCTAAATCTAGTTGCAAAAATGAAAAGTCCTTAATCAGCAAAGAGAAAAAGTGCAGTCACTTTCGCAGGAAGTTTAAATGGCAAAAAACCGTGTGAACGCCTGAATCAGCTGAAATATCTTAAAGAAATTATTGGACGAGGATTCGCGTCCTTGGGGCACGTGAGCCAATGGCAGGCAGTCCCTAGAGCGCAGGACGAAAGAACTGCGTTTGGGAGTGGGGTAAATGTGTTTTTTAATATGAATATGTATTCAGACTTAAGACGAGTTTTACCGCAAATAATCTCGGTCACCATTTATTGTCATTGAAGTGACCCATTGCTGTACAACTAAGCATGTAAGTTTAATAAATCTATTGTTTTTTTTATATGTGTTCGTTTCTCTTGTATGTCTGGGTCTAGTCCGAGAATAGGTAACTAGTTCGCCAGTCTCCAAGGTAAATGCTCCCAAAGGAATCTGATCTCCAGATAGCTCAAGAAAGAAGAAGCCACATTTGTATGTCTACATATTCAATTTTCTCTCATTACTTGAGAGCGGTGCTAGCCTAGTTGACACAATCTCCATCGCTATAAGTGGCGCTATAGGAGAAATCTCTATCGCCACGAGCAAATCTTTTCTATTACTACAAACAATTCTTCAATGGTACAAACAGGCTTAGATTTATCCACCCAATGCAACATAGTAAATACAGGACAAAAAAAAACACATCTACAAACTTCAAAAATAAAAACAAAAATCATAGAAAAACAATTTTAATCCTTGGAGCTAAGCCTATTAAAAGAAAAGCTGTAAAGTCTAGAGTTAGAAGCAATCGTCTATAATTTGCTTACATCTGTCGAGTTGGGGTATCCTGTCGATCGCTTCGAGCTGAATCTCATCGTCAAAATTGTCTTGAATCTTATCTAGAATCATATCAACTACATCCTAGGACATTATTTAAAGGTTTGATTGAGAACCATAGCAAACTAGTAAGAAAAGAGTTTTGAATTTCATAGTCTGAATCTGAGTCTGAGTGAGAGTCAGAGTCTGAAATTTAGAGAGTACTACGACAATTTAACAGTGACTATTCAGGATATACCTTTGTTGAATAATTACAATTACGATAAGACTGACTTGACAGCCAACCCCGGGAACTATAAGTGTATTGTGAGGAGTTACCGAATGCCCCACCAGAATAAAAAGTAAGTGTGAATATTTTTTTGGAGTGGGTTGTATTTGTATGGGTGGGTCTTCCCGCTTTTTGCCAAAGAGCTGAAAGTCTGCAGAGAAGAAGACATTCAATTCGTATGCCTTCTATCCAACACTACAGATATACTGCAACCACTTGACGCTGCTTTTCTTGCTCCAATGAATTTAGCTCCAGGAAAATCTAGGAATGGAAAAATGGGAAACTAAATCTAAAGAATCACTTTTCCAATTGCTTCTCACGCTCTAGTTATCTAGGAATACCCACTTGCAGCCCAAATAACTGTACAAGAAGTCGTGGACGATATCAGGAAATTTTTATTTGTCTTGCACTGCTGCAGATTTGCCAAATCCACGAGGAATATACCGTGCAAACACCTTAGCATCGCACCGGAGAGAAGCATTAGGGATGCAAAACATACGAGTGCGAGTCAGATATGACTGACGTATCAGGATGCAAAAGTGAGTCTGAAACGGAAGTTAATGAGTCGGCTGGTGCTGACCCCTTCATTTCTCAAGCGATGGAGTGGCCAAAATAAGTTAGTATTACCCATCCGAATGCATGGATGGACAACGGTCGTAAAATTTTTCATGGGTCGTATTTATAAGTATATTCTGATGTTCAAGGTAGATGTTCCTTCTTATAACGGCTTGATGAACGTGATATGCCTGTGGAAAGTAAAGGATAGGTCCTTCATTTTTACAGGATAAAAACTCAGAGTCCATCCGTTCTGTAAAGTGGAGGGAGATCTTCAAACCTTCACACTCATGGAATAAACTTTTTATTTGATCATGATTTTGGTCATCTGATACTTCACTAATTTGACTTTTCTTAACCTTTTTATTTTAGAAGTAATTTTGTGTTTCTATCAATTTTTTTCAAACTGTAGGTTTGATGGCACAGGAATTCAAACTCCTCTAACTATTGTTCAAAGTGTACAGTATTCAGAGCATGAAAATCAGCAGCTGGGACTGTTACCATTCGTTTCAAAATGACGCATTCCCCAAACACCCAAAAGAGTGTTGAATAAATACAAATTCAAACGATGATATCACAACATAATCTCGATTTTTTCAAGATTTTTAGTTCAATGTTACCTTTTCTAAGATACCGTATTATTGCAATATAAAGTTTTGATAAGGGAAACAAATATTTCAGCGGTTTAAATTCTACAAAAAGAGTCAATAGACTTCTTTTAAGAGCGAAAAGACTAAAAACTCTATAAAAAAAAAAAAATAGGATATGAAGTCTGAGCACTAATGTTTCATTCAAGGGCTGGTCGCCAGTCATTGACGCTGGTGATTTTGCACTATAGTCTAGTGTTTATAGGATTTTGACTAAGGATTTGAGCAAGAAAAATATTATATTGAATTTTAATATAAAGAATCATATAGCCTTTTTAATTATAGTAAAATTTAGAACTGATGAGCTTTCAGCAATTAATATCATTATAAATTAAATATTCAGTTTAATCTATTAGTTCTTTCTAAAGTTGTTGAAGACGAATATAGTTCCGCTACAAACAAGAGTTTGAATACTGCCCCTTACTACTTACTTGTACTTGTGGCGGGAATCAGGTGTTTCCACCTCGCCCAGCATCGATGATCTTGGAGACCTTCTTGGACCATGTTGAGCGATCTTCTGCCAGCTGTTCTGCAAAAGCGAGCCACTGAGTTGACCATCTGTGTCCGAACTTTCTTAATCCCCGATAGGTTCAAGGTCTGACTTGGCCAGGTTCCACCAGTTCTTCCTCTGTCATCCTTGGCGTCTCTTCCAGGAGCTAATAGGCTCGACTAGAAGTATTTGGCGAGGCAGGTATTCTGGCGGCTTCTGTAATACATGGCCCAACCATTTCAAACGGTGTTCTTTAATAGTGAGCGCAACATCTCTCTGAATATTGCACATTCGATGTAGATCTGCGTTGGAGATACGGTGACGCAGCTGCATTCTGAAAATTCTTCGCAGACAGGTATGCTCAAACATCTTCAGTGTATTCTCATGCTGTAGTTTTACCGACCATGTTTCGCATCTGTAAAGGAGAACGGTGCGGACTAGTGCCATGTAGATTCGAACTTTCGTTCGGACACTGACTTCGCAGCAATTCCAAAAGGGTTTCCGAAGGGAGGCAAAGACTGTCTGCGCTTTCTGTATTCTTTGTGGGATATCAGCGTCGGAAGATCCGTCAATACATATCTGGGAGCCTAGGTATGTGAAACGGTTGACTTTTTCCAGCTGAACTTGATTGACAGTTAGTGTGAATGGTCCTGTGTCGTGGTTAATAGCCATGAGTTTCGTTTTCTCTGTGCTGACTTTCAAGTCGATCAGGTCTGCCAAGGCCACCACGTTGTCAAACATGTTTTGAGCTTCTACGGGGTCTGACGGGAGGCCAACATCATCCGCATAATCGAGGTCAGTCAGTGAAAGATTCTGTCCGATCTGAACTCCAGGATAGGACGACAGTGCATTTTCAAGCATCCAATCGACGCAATAATTGAACAGAGTCGGGGAGAGGACGCACCCTTGTTTTACTCCGAACTCAACCAGGAATTCTTCGGTTTCTTCAACATAGACTCTAACTTGACTCACTGACACGTCATAGTATGCTTTCATCAGTTCAACAAATTTCAGCGGCATTCCATCATTCTCTAGGATCTTACAAAGTTTCTGACGAGTGACAGAGTCGAAGGTGGCAATGAAGTCAAGGAACATCAAGATCAGGGGTAGGTTGTACCTTTCAAGCTGCTGGATAATCAGGCGAAAAACGAAGATATTATAGGTACAGCCTCTACCTGGCCGAAAGCCGGCTTGATTTCCTCGGGTTCTTTCCTCCCTCGCCCCTTTGAAGCGGTTCAAGAGCATGATCCCGAATATTTTGACCGCAATGTCTATAAGATTTATTCCGCGGTAATTTTTGCATTCGGTTTTATCTCCTTTCTTATAGAAAGGGAGAATGACTGATGTCTTCCAATCTTTTGGGAGGGAATTGGTCCTCGACACTTCTTCGAGAATGCCATGGAGCTGTTCAGCAGTGATCTCAGGGCATTGTTTGTACACTTCCGGGGGGAGGCCGTCTTCACCTGGGGCTTTGTGGTTCTTCAGGGTCTTGATCGCTTTTAGTATTTCAGCTCTGGTCGGTGTATCCAGCTCGACATAGTAGGGTTCTTTAGAAACGGCAGGTGGGAAAGCATCAGGAGCAGATGATGGGGATGGGTTTAGGAGGATCTGAAAGTGATCCTTTTATCTTGCTAAGCGCTCCTTCTGACAACTGATGATTTTTCCTGATCTGTCTTTGACTATTTCTGAGACAGCAGCTTTCTTACCAACGGATTCTTTCAGGATCTGGTAAAGCTTGCGGGTATCATATGAGCGTGCTGCTTTTTCTAACGACACGGCAGTATCTTCCCCCATTTGGCGGCGGTCCAGATGAACAGAGCGTTTTACCTGTCTGCACAGCTCTTTAGTTTCTTCTTTAGGGCCGCTCATCTTTTGTCTTCGCTCACCGACTATTGACAGGGTCCTAGCGGTAACCCAGTGCTGTCATTTGATTTTTCCACGGCCTAGGATCACATCGGCAGTCTCTGTCATCACTGTTTTAAAGATCTCCCATCTCTTCTTGGGGGTTGGGTTTTCATCAGAACTGAGGGCGTCAAATCGGTTAGTCAGTTCCAAACTGAGGGCCTGCCGAACTTCTTTGTCTTGGAGCTTACCAATGTCGATTCCGGCCTTGAGCTTGTTTTTTTCTCCAAAACAAAGCCTACTGCGTCATTGGCTCTTAACTGAAAATGAATTATATTACAGGTCTTACAGCATTGAAAGTAAAATTAAATTACAGTGAAATAAATACTTGAAGTGATGGATCTTTCAACAATTAATATCATTATAAATCAAATATTCAATTTGATGTTTTTTATACTTTCCAAGACTGATCAAGACGCAAATAGTTTTGAGTAAAGCGTCAATAACGTAGGTTTTAAACTTTTACAGTGAGAGAAGAAGGCGATACCCAAACTCTGGTTTGTAGCAAGTTTTTTTCGTTTCAAGCTTGATTTGCAAATTCCATTTTATGTTTCACTCGTTTTAAGATTTATTTATTTATTTACATTAATATCTATTGGATGATTGTTTGCATTGGTTGTTTATTTAATTTCTGTTCGTTTTAAGTTTCATTTATACTTCAATAGCAAAGTATTTTTTTTTTCGTTTTAAGCTTGATTTTCACATTCAATCTAAGCATTACTCGCTTTAAGGTATATTTATTCATTTATGTTATTGTTTTTTGTAGGTTTTTTGCTATGATTGTTTATTTGATTTTTGTTCGTTTTGGGTTTCATTTATTCTTTAATAGTATTTTCTGGTCATTTTGTGTTTGAATTTTCTCAAGTATCTGTATCTCCTGAGCTTCAGTTTAAAATGGCCTTTACTTTTCTTTGAAAAACTTATTTTTCGGAAAGTTTTTTAGTAAATTTTTGTCCATTTTTTATTGTAAAAATTTTCAATTTAAAAAAATTCTATATTTCAAAGTCAAACTTAAAGAAAAAATGTTCATCAAACTATCAAAACTGGTATCAAAGTAACAATATCAAAGTGAAAAAATGGGTTTGTGTCAACCTCGGAGCTTTTCTTATCTGATGTTTGAACTATTTTTAACAAAATGGCTATCTCAAAATTTTTATCGGATGGGTCTGGGGATAAAGGACGTAGGAGGGGGAGGGTTAATTGCCCTTCGGTCTCTTTTGACTCTTTAAAAGGGAACTAGAACTTTCTATTTTCAATCAAATGAGCCCTTTCTGAAGTTTTTACGAGCATCCCTTCTATAAAAACCATATATACCCCCAGAGTATAACTTACAACGCCTGTCCCTGGGGGGTTGTGTCAACCCCAGAGTTTTAGTGTCTGATGTTTGAACAATTTTTAAGGAAATGATCATCTCAAATTTTTATCGGATGGGTTTATCCATCCGATAAACCCTAAGGTGTGGAGGGTTGGGGGCCTAGTTGCCCTCCGGTATTTTTTATTCTGAGAAAATGAACTAGAACTTATAATTTTAATTCAAATGAGCCCTCTCTGAAGTTTATACCAGCATCCCTTTCATAAGAACCATATAAGGCCCCAGGACGTAGCTTACAATGTCAACCCTCCGAGCCCTGGGGGGAAGTTGTGTCGACATCGAAGTTTTTATTATCTGACCTTTGATCTATTTAAAAAAAATGGATATCTAAAAATTCTTATCGGATGGATTCGGGGGAAAAGGGCATTGGGGGCTAAGGGCCCTCCGATGTCTTTTGAATCTTAAAAATTGAACTAGGACTTTCAATTTCTATTCGAATCAGCCCTCTCTAAAGTTTATACGAGCATTCTTTCCATAAGAGCCATATGTGCCTTAAGGCATAAATTACAACGCCTGCCCCCGGGCCCTGGGTGGCTGTGTCGACACCGAATTTTTTTATCTGACCTTTGAACTATTTTTAACAAAATGCCTATCTCAAAATTTTATCGCATTAATTTGGGGGAAAAGAAGTGGGGGGGATAGTTGCCCTCTGATCTCTTTTGATATGAGCATCCCTTCCACAGCCGCTGTATATGCCCTTTAAGCATTACTTACAACGCCTGCCTCAAGGCCCTGGGGGGTTGCGTCGACACAGGAGTTTTTCTTATCTGACGTTTGAACTATTTTTAACGAAATGACTATTTTAAAAATTTTATCGGATAGGCTTGGGGAATAAAGGGTGTGTGGGGGGGGCTAGTTTCCCTCAGATATATTTTGACTCTTAAAAAGTGAACTAGAACTCTTAATTTTTAATCAAATGAGCCCTCTCTGAAGTTCATACGAGTATCCTTTTCATCAGAACCATACATGCCCCCAGGACAACACTTACAACACCTACAATCCTGGCCCTGGGGGGTTGTATTGACACTGGAATTTTTGTTATCTTATTTTTGAACATTTATTAAAAAAAGCTGGTTACCTCAAAATTTGTAGTGGTTGGGTTTGGGGAAAAAGGGCATGAGGGGGGGGGGGTAGTTGCCCTTAATCTCTTGACTCTTAAAATATGAACTAGAAATTTCAATTTCCAATCATAGGTGCCCTGTATGAAGTTTATACGAGCATCCCTTTTATAAGAACCATACATGACTTTAGGGCATAACTTAGAACGCCTTCCCCCGACCCTTGGCGTTGGGGGGGGGTGTATTGACACCGGAGTTCTTCTTATCTGACCTTTGAACTATTTTTTAAACAAAACTTCTATATCAAAATTTTCATCAGATGGGTTTGGAAAAAGAAGGCGAGGGGCTAGTTGCCCTCACATCTCTTAACTATTAAAAATTGAACTCGAACTTTCAATTTCCAATCAAATGAGCCCCCTCTGAAGTTTTTACCATCATCCCTTTCATAAGAGCCATATATGCCTCAGGGCGTAACTTAACACGCCTGCCCTCGAGCCCTGAGGGGTTGTGTCGACACCTGAGTTTTTGTTATGTGACTTTTGAACAATTGTTAACTAAATGGCTATCTCAAAATTTTTTCGGATGCATTTCATAAAAAGGGGCATTGGGGGGGGGGGGGCTATTTGACCTCCAATCTCTTTTTACTCTCAATAACTGAACTAGAACTTTTAATTTTTATTCAAATAAGCCCTCTCTGAAGTTTCTACGAGCATTCCTTTCATAAGAACTATATACAGCCCCAGAACATAGCTTATAATTCCTGCCCCCGAGCCCTGGGGGTTGTTTCGACATCGAAGTTTTGGTTATCTGACCTTTGAACTATTTTAAAATATGGCTATCTCAAAATTTTTATCGGATGGGTTTGGGGAAAAAAGGGCGTTGGGGGCTAGGGGCCCTCCGATCTCTTTTGAATTTTAAAAATTGAACTAAAACTTTTAATCTCCAATCAAATGAGCCCTTTCTGAAGTTTCTACGAGATTCCCATTCATAAAAACCATATATTCCCCAGGACATAACTTACAAACACATACCCCCGGGTGCTGAGGGGTTGTGTCGACACCTGAGTTTTTGTTATCTGACTTTTGAACAATTTTCAACTTAATGGCTATTTCAATTTTTTTCGGATAGATTCGGAAAAAGGAGCATGGGGGGGGGCTAGTTGCCCTCCAATCTCTTTTGACTCTCAAAAACTGAACTAGAACTTTTAATTGCAATTCAAATGAGCCCTCTCTAAAGTATATACGAGTATCCCTTTCATAAGAACCATATACGGCCCGAGGACATAGCTAAAAATGCCTGCCCCCGAGCCCTGGGGGTTTGTGTCAACACCGAAGTTTTTATCTGACCTTTGAACTAATTTCAAAAAAATGGCTATCTCAAAATTTTTATCGGATGGGTTTGGGGAAACAGGGTGTTGGGGGGCTAGGGGCCCTCCGTTCTTATTTGACTTTTAAAAAGTGAACTAGAATTTTCAATTTCCACTCCAATGGGCGCTCTTTGAAGTTTATACGCGCATCCCTTCCATAAGAACCATATATGCCCCTAGGGCATGACTTAAAACACCTACCCCCGGGCCCTGGGGGTTGTGTCAACACCACAGTTTTTATATATGATCTTGGAACTATTTTAACAAAATAACTATCTCAAAACTTTTATCGGATACATTTGGTAAAAAAAAGCGTGGGGGGGGCTGGTTACCCCGATATCTTTTGACACTTAAAAAGTAAACTAGAACTTTTAATTTCCCATCAAATGAGCCCTCTCTGAAGTCTATACGAGCATTTCTTCTATATGAACCATATATGTCCCCAGGACATAACTTATATCCCTTTTTTTTATATGATCTTTGAACTATTTTTAACAAAATAGCTATCTTAAAATGTTTATTGGATGCATTTGGGAAAAAAGGGTTTGGAAGGCAAGGAGGAAGCTGGTTACCCTCCAATATCTTTTGACGCTTAAAAAGTTAACTAGAACTTTCAATTACCAATCAAATGAGCCCTCTCTGAAGTTTATACGAGCATTCCTTCCGTAAGAACCATATATGCCCCCAGGGAATAACTTATAACCCTTGCCCCTGAACACTGTGGGGGGAGCGTCTTGCTGAAATATATAATTTTCAGAACTTTCAACGACGTTGAACAAAATGGCTATATCAAAATTTCGATTGGATGTGTATGGGCAAATTTTGGGCGTGGAAGGGGTGTCAGTGGCTTAGAATTCGTTTTGATAGGGAACTAGCCATTTAAATTTCCAATCAAATGAGCCCTTTCTGAAGTTTCTACGACATTGTTTTCTATAAAAAACCTAATTTGGCCCCAGGGCATAACTTACAACCCTTGCCCTGAAGGCTTGGGGAGTTTTCATCCTCAAAGACCTAATTTCCAGAATTTAAAACTACGTTTAACAAAATGGCTGTCTCCAAATTGTGATTGGACGTGTTTGGGGGAAAGGTGGGCGTGAGGGGGGGGCTAGTTGCCCTCCAATGACTTTCGACTATTAAAAAGGGTGCAATCCCTTTGAATTTCCAATCGAATGAGCCTTTGTTGAAGTTTCTATGACAATAGAATCTATAAATACCTTATATGCCCCCAGGGGATAACTTAAAACCCTTACCCTGAGGGTTATGGGGCAGTGTCCTCCTAAAAAACATATTTTCTATCTAGAAATCAATTACGCTAAACAAAATGGCTGTCTCAAAATTTTGATTGGATTTTTTTGGAGGAATGATTGGCGTGGAGGAGGGGGGACAACTCGTTTTTTTGCGCTCCAATCACTTTCGATTATTAAAAAGGGCACTATTCCTTTGAATGTCCAAGATAAAGAGCCCCCTTTGAAGTTTCTACGACGATCCCTTCCATATGAAGTGCCTCTGGAAAAAATAGTAAATAAATAAATAATCATAGCCAGCACGATTGCGCTGCCTAGGTAAAGAACGATGTTGGCACAATATATTATTATTTTTTTCCACACCAGGGCATTTCGTATCGAAGGAGTTGTCGTAGAAACTTCGAAAAGGTCTCATTCGATTGGAGTTGGGCGAATAGTGCCGTTTTTAATAGTAAAAAGTGATTGGAGGGTAAACAGTCCCCCCCTCCACGCCCAAAATTCCCCCTAACACATCCACTCAAAATTTTGAGATAGCCATTTTGTTCAGCGTAGTTGATTTCCAGACAGAAAATATGCTGTTGAGGAGGACACTCCCCCACAAACCTCAGGGCAAGGGTTTTAAGTTATGCCCTGGGGGCACGTAAGAACGATGTTGGCACAATGTATTATTTAATAATTTTTCTTTCGACCAGGGCACTTCGTATCAAAGAAGTTGTCGTAGAAACTTCGAAAAGGGCTCATTCAATTGGAAATTGGAGTGGCTTGTGCCCTTTATAATAGTTGAAAGTGATTGGAAGGCGACTAACACCCCTTTAAGAGAAATTATTTTTTGAGGAGGATATTCCCCCACAGCCCTCAGGGCAAGGGTTGGAAGTTATGCCCTGGGGGCATATAGGGTTTTTAATAGAAGGCTTTGTTGTAGAAACTTCAAAAAAGGCTCATTTGATTGGAAATTCAAAGGGCTAGTATCCTTTTTCAGAGTCGAAAGTGATTGGAGGGAGGGAAATTA
Source organism: Artemia sp. Kazakhstan ARC1039 (assembly GCA_029168905.1). Taxonomy (NCBI): domain Eukaryota; kingdom Metazoa; phylum Arthropoda; class Branchiopoda; order Anostraca; family Artemiidae; genus Artemia; species Artemia sp. Kazakhstan ARC1039. The sequence goes on from JAQQPU010017971.1 coordinate 14,110, forward strand.
ACCCCCCCCTCTCACGCACACCTTATCTCATAACACATGTAATCAAAGTTTTGAGATAGCTATTTTATTCAACGTAGTTTTAATTTCTGGAAATTAGATCTTTGAGGACGACAACCCCCCCCCCACATCCCATAGGGCAAGGGTTGTAAGCTTTGCCCGGGGGTATATAATTTTTTGTATAGACAACGTTGTCGTAGAAACTTAAAAAAGGGCTCATTCGATTGGAAATTGAATTGGCTAGTGCCCTTTTTAATAGTCAACTGTGATTCGAAGGCAACTAACACCCCTTCCACGCCCATCATTTCCCCAGGCACATCCAATAAAAATTTTGAGATAGCCACTTTTCCACGCAGTTCAAAGTTCAGGAAATTATACCTTTCAGCAAGACACTCCCCCACGCACTTCAGGGTATGGGTTATAAGTTATGCCCTGGGGGCATATATGGTTTTTATTGAAATCTTTGTCGTAGAAACTTGAAAAAGGGCTCAATCGATTGGAAATTCCAAGGGCTAGTGCAATAGTCAAAATTGATTTGAGGGCAACTAACCCCCCTCTCACGCCCACCTTTTCCCCAAACACATCCAATCAAAATTTTTAGATAGCCATTTTATTTGACGTAGTTGAAAGTTTTGGAAATTAGGTCTTTCAGGATGATAACCCTCCCCCCCCCAGAGCCCTCAGGGCAAGGGTTGTAAGTTATGCCCTGGGGACATGTAAGGTTTTTATTGAAAGCGTTGTCGTAGAAACTTCCAAAGGGCTCATTCAATAGGAAATTGAAAGGGTTAGTGCCTTTTTTTAATACTTGAATATGATTGGAGAGCGACTAACATCGCTCTCACGCCCACCATTTTCCCAAACACATCCAATCAAACTTTAGAGATATCCATTTTGTTCTAAGTAGTTGAAAGTTCTTGAAATTAGGTCTTTTAGGAGGATATTCCCCTCAGAGCCCTCAGTGCAAGGGCTGTAAGTTAGGCCCTGGGGGCATTTAAAGTTTATATATAAAGTTGTTGTAGAAATTTCAAAAAGGGTTCATTGGATTGGAAATTGAAATTGCCCTTTTTTATAGTCGAAAGTGAGTGGAGAGTAATTAAGATCTATTTTATTCAACGTAGTTTTAATTTCTGGAAGTTAGATCCTTGAGGACGACAACCCCCCTCCCCCACAGCCCATTGGGCAAGGGTTGTAAGTTATGCCCTGGGGGCATATAAAGTTTTTTATAGAACACGTTGTCGCAGAAACTTCAGAAAGGGCTCATTCAATTGGAAATTAAATTGGCTAGTGCCATTTTTAATAGTCAAATGGGATTCGAAGGCAACTAACACCCCTTACACGCCCACCATTTCCCCACGCACATCTAATAAAAATTTTGAGATAGCAATTTTTTCCACGCAGTTCAAAGTTCAGGAAATTATACCTTTGAGCAGGACTCTCCACCCACAGTCTTCAGGGTAAGGGTTATAAGTTATGCCATGGGAGCATATAAGCTTTTTATAGAGAGCTTTGTCGTGGAAACTTCAAAAAGGGCTCATTCGATAGGAAAATGTTGGATAGCAGCTAGCCCCCCTCTTGCGTCCACCTTTTCCTCAAACAAATCCAATCAAAATTTTGAGATAGCCGTTTTGTTCAACGTGTTTAAAAATTCTAGAAAATGGGTCCTTGAGGCTTACAACCCCCCCCCCCCCTCCCCATAGCCCTCAGGGCAAGGGTCGTAAGTTATGCCCTGGGTCATAAATTACAATTTTATAAAAAGCGTTGTCGTAGAAACTTCAAAAAGGGCTTATTCGATTGTAAATTTAAATGGCTAGTGCCCTTCTGAATAGTCGAAAGTGATTGGAAGGCAACTAACACCCCTTCCACGCCACTATTTCCCCAAGCACATCTAATAAAATTTTGAGATAGCCATTTTTTCCACGCAGTTCAAAGTTCAGGAAATTATACCTTTGAGCAGGACACTCCCCCACAGTCTTCAGGATAAGGGTTATAAGAATGCCCCTGGGGCATATAAGCTTTTTATAGAGACCTTTGTCGTGGTAACTTCAAAAAGGCCTTATTCGATTGGAAATTCAAAGGGCTAGTGCCCTTTTTAATTGTCGAAAGGGATTGGAGAGCAACTAGCCCCCCTTTCACGACCACCTTTTCCTCAAACAAATCCAATCAAAATTTTTAGATAGCCGTTTTCTTTATCGTGGGTGAAAATTCTGACTTATAATTAGGTCTTTTGGGTTTAACCCCCCCCCCACAGCCCTCAGGGAAAGGGTCGTAAGTTATACCCTGGGTCATAATTTACAATTTTACAGAAATCGTTGTCGTAGAAACTTCAAAAAGGGCTCATTCGATTGGAAATTTAAAAGGCTAGTGCCCTTTTTAACAGTCGAAAGTGATTGGAAGGCAAGTAATACCCCTTGCACGCCCACCATGTCCCCAAACACATCCAATCAAAATTTTGATATAGCCATTTTGTTCAACATAGTTTGTAGTTCTGGAAATTGTATGTTGGAGTAGGACGCCCCCCCCCACAGTCTTCAGGGGCAAGGGTGATAATTTTTGCCCTGGAGGCATATATGGTTCTTATGGAAGGAATGCTCGTAGAAACTTCAAAGAGGGCTCATTTGATTAGAAATTGAAAGTTCTAGTTCACTTTTTAAGCATCAAAAGATGTTTGAGGGTAACCCCCTTCCCCCTTCCCCAAACCTTTTTTCCCAAATGCATCCAATAAAAATTTTTAGATAATTATTTTGTTAAAAATAATCCAATTATATAATAAAAATTCAGGTGTCGACACAAGCCCTCCAGGGCCCGGGGCAAGGCGTTGTAACTTATGCCCTGGGGGCATATATAGGTCTTATGGAAGGGATACTCATATTAACTTCAAAGAGGGATCATTTGATTGGAAATTGAAAGCTCTAGTTCACTTTTAAGAGTCAAAAGAGATTGGAGGGCACCTAGCCCCCCTCTCCACGCCTGTTTTTCCTCAAACCCATCTGATAAGAACTTTGAGGTAACTTTTTTTTTAAATTGTTCAAAGACCATATAACGAAAACTCAGAGGTCTACACAGCTCCTCAGGGCCCGAGGGCGGGTGTTGTAAGTTATCCCTGGGGGAATATATGGTTCTTATTGAAGGGATGCTCCCAAAAAATTCAGAGATGCCTCATTTGATTGGAAATTGAAAGTTCTTGTTCGGTCTTTTAGAGTCAAAAGAGAATGGAGGGCAACTAGCCCCACGCCCCTTTTTCCCCAAATGTATCCAATAAAAATTTTGAGTTAGCCGTTATGTTAGAAATTGCTCAAAAGTTAGACAACCAAAACTCAGGTTTCGTCACAACCCCTCAGGGCCCGGGGGCAGGCGTTGTAAGTTATGCCCTGGGGCATTTATTGTTAGTATGAAAGGGATGCTCGTATAAACTTCAGAAATGGCTCATTTGATTGGATATTGAAAGTTCGAGCTCACTTTTTATTGGTCAAAAGAGATCTGAGATCAGCTACCCTCCCCCCTCATTCTTTTTCAAAACCCATCTGATGAAAATTTTGAGACATTTTGTTAAAAATAGTTCGAAGGTTTTATAAGACAAATCTGGTGTCAATAAAACCCCCAGGGCACAGGGGAAGGCGTTCTAAGTTATGCCCTAAGGGCATGTGTGCTTCTTGTGAAAGGGATGCTCGTATAAACTTCATAGAGGGCTCATTTGCTTGGAAATTGAAAATTCTAATTCCCTTTTTAAGAGTTAAGAGAGTTAAACTAGCCTGCCCCCACGCTCTTATTTCCCCAAACCCGTTAGCTACAAATTTTGAGATAGCCACTGTTTTGGAAATTGTTCAAAAATTAGATGACAAAAGCTCTCCCTAGAGCCCGTTAAGTGTTGTCCTGGGGGTGTATATGGTTCTTATGAAAGGAATG